>JAGDQP010019706.1:0-34466 GCA_022664845.1 Lepisma saccharinum | reverse complement strand
TATATATATATATATATATATATATATATAGATACGCATATAGCACATCTCATTCTCTTTCACTTTTACTCTCTCAAAATGTACGTAAACAAATACAATAATGCAGGAATTTCTAATTTCAGGTATTTCAACCTGAAGGAAGCATATTTTACTATATCTATCTTTGTATTTTTTTCTAGCTATCGCGTGCTCGAATCTCAATATTTATGCCCATTGCGAATTCGTTTATTTATTGACGTTTAATAATTAAATTAGATATATTAAACAGTTCTACAGTCTATCGTCTATAATATTTGACATTTTAAAGTCAGTTATTGATTAGCTGCTATGGTTGCAGTCCGCCATAATCCGTCAATCACAGTCACTTTTTGATCTAATTATCAATGCAAATTTTGAATTTCGTATTAAAAAAATATTAGATCGAACACTGTAGCACTATGAATTATATATGTGGAAATTTTCTTGTGATTCAGTTCGAAAATCCTTTGGAATTTTGTAGTTTCAACACTAGTAATTTCAGTGCTCCCTAAGCCGCCATTTTTTTCAGTCTATCCTCTATCTATCTTCCTCTCTCGAACTGATAACAATTTGTCCTTCTTCCTCTAACATCCTTAGTACCAGAGGTCTATGGTTCGATTTCCACCTAGGTCAAGTTATTTCTTTAAACACTATTTTTTATTCCTTTCTACTTTCTAAATATGCTTTGCGTCTCCTAGGTAGGTTGAAAAGTCAGCTTACATTGTATTACTTTAATATAAGCGATGCAAACGCTAAACATCGGGTTTACTACACAATAAGAGCATTACTCAAATAAGAAAGTTACTAAAACAATCCAGTAGTTTCAGAACTTATAACAACTAAGATGTAGTCCGTGTTAAGAATATTGTTGAGTGTCGCATTCTTTATTTTCAGTTTTCTTTTCTAAAGGTGAAAACAATGAAGATAAGATATTATTTTCTTCTAATATGTCTTCTGCAAACATTAGGTGAGCCACATCATTTCTGAAAACACTAGAATGTTAACGGTAAATCCAAGAGACTTCATTGGGTCATATCCATTTTGCATGAGCGGAGTCTATATACTAACCTTTATTGGGTCTCTGTGGGGTTTGCCTTTAGTATACGTTGGATATTTAATTTGGAACCTTGAGTGGAGCATTCATATAGTCTGGTAAAAGGTGATAGGTATCGCGAATAATGAAAAAAATATCTAACCTAACTTTTTCTAACTCGTCTTCGCTATGGCTTACTCGACATACTGTTCGTGATTTTTGTAGCGAAACATCAATGGTGATATTGAACTAAACATGTCGTAACATTACCATGATTCCGATTTATGAATCTGTAACATTTTCCGCTTGAAAAAACACGTTCGACGTGAGCTAAAGTAACTCCTAATCGGACCTTCACTATTAGTAAATTGTGCAATCACAGAATATAGAAGAATTTTACAACCAATCTAGCCTTCGGAACAAATATAAATTAACGCATACACCCTTTACAGTTCGGATTCATTACTCCATGTCGTGATTAATGAATTCTGTTGATATACTATATCAAAGTTTCAAATCACCGATATTTGGAACAGTGAATCGGAGCTGCTGAAAATCACTAACCTGAAAGGAAAAATGATAACCGGATAATCATGCTTTCATCGGTTATAATTTGAATGGTTCATAAGACAAATAATATATCAAGTATAAAGATAACATTATCAATCCCAAGGGACGTAACGTAATAGGAACTATGCAAAATTTAAAAACAAAAATGGTTCTACATTTACTTATTATAGACAATGATTGAAACCATTTAATACTGATGAAGTAAGTGTAATAGAATTACATGGGAGGATAAAATAAATATTAATGTATGAATAACAAATAACAGTATCGAAAATACAATCACTAAAAGAAGTACTAGGTAAATGAACCACGTTCGAATACTGTTAATAGAGATAACTGTGTCCATCTACTGTTCGACTGAGTAAAGAATCTTTAATTCTATTTAGGATGAGAACTGTTCCCAGATTTAAGTTACTTTTCGAGCACCATGATTTGTAAGCAATTCATTCTTTTCTACGACATAGAATTTTACACTTAAAAATCGTCTTATTGAGAGTGAATAATTTTCCCATTTCTCCTCTTGTATTCGTCAATGCAATCTTCACTATTGCTTGGATGGAGGGAATTACTACACTTTTAACAAGAATTATTATTTTTCAATATGCGACTGTCGAAGAAAAATGACAGGAACATATTTTCATTTGCACTATGAAGAAATAAAATGATACTATTCTGGAGTAAGGTTAAATAAATTTCAAGTTGAGGGTGGTATCTAAAGGCCACCCAACTTTAATAACTAAACATACAATTTACAATACTAAGAACACTACTCATATTTCCGTGATCACTAACAGCAATAGCGTTTATTACAACAAATATAACTATTAGTAGTAGTAGAGTACTTTTGTCGTAGTAGTCTCGTAGACACGGGGTAATAACATTTGTAGTAGGTAATTTTATCCTTATGTTGTAGTAGTTAACACATTCCATAATCCTTGTAGTAATCAAATACCACATTCAGGTAGGGAAGTATATTTTATGTAGTAGTAATTCTTTTCATCTTCCTTATTAGTAGTAATAGTAGTAGTAGTAGTAGCTTATGAGCAGTGTAAGCACTGTTTCATTTAGGCATGCGTTTGGAAACACGCGTCATCCTATCCCTCAACTATGTAACGTAGTGTCCTCTACTTAATGGTGATCCATAACTTTGTTTAAAACTACCGGGTCTAATACAGAAAACGCACTTGTAATTATTTCCACATCCAATTCTATCATGAAATATATCTTATCTATATACCACAGCAAGTTGTTGATAACACTGTTAAAAATCCGTAGTTAGAATACTCTATGGACCTACTTTCTACTTACATGCGAAATCTTCATTTGGTCCAGAATTTTATTGCTAATCACATCACTTCAGTTGATCATTTCCCTTAAGGCTGAATCTAGGCGGGTTTTCCCGCCTTTTTTATTTTACGTCAATTGCTCAAAATTCAGTGCAGGTAAACAAAAATTAATTTTCACGGGCTAACGCTCATTTTGTACTTCAATAATGAGTACAATTAGTTTTAAAGAAATGCTACTAGTAACCTCAGGATTGTGTGCAGACACTTTTGGGACGGAATAATGTCCCAAAAGTGTCTGCATTCAATCTTGAAGTTATTATTAACATTTCATTAAAGCTAATTGAACTCATTATTGAAGCATGACATGAACTTTGGTCTGTGAAAGTTAAATTTTGTTTACCTGCACGGAATTCTGATTAATTGACGTAAAACGAAAAAGGCGGTAAAACCCACTTGGATTGATCCTGAAATAGTCATGAACAATCTTAGAAAAAGTGTAAATTAGTGTCCACTTTAATTTTAGTACTGATGTCAAGTTCTGTTTTTAGGATATATTAATTTGGGAACGTTATAATGTAGCGATATATGCATTTAATTTGGCATTATAGAAAATATTATGTGTTACGTCTGGTGTTTTAGAAAAACTAAATCTTCCATTGCGTTGAAAATGTGTTAAATGACTACATCTGGCAGTAGGCATTCTGGCAACTGCAATTGAAGCACTATCAGCGCAGTGTATCAGCATCGAAACCGAGAAGCAAATTTAGATATAGTTATGTTAGTTTAATAAACCGTTAATGAATAACAATGTACCAGGTATTACAAATAAACACCTACGTCGAGAGTCTAGACTGTTTCCTGTTTACTATACTGAAGCTTACATATGTGTGCTAAAAGGTTAATTTCAAGTACATCGTTCAGCTACAAAAGGAAAGCGAAACATATACTAACGAAATGATAGCAATGCTGCGAAGCCCAGCTGCAGGTTCTGATGTAAAGTGCTCAACAGTTATTTATTTTTTGCATAGTTGGGTGATGCGTAAAATCTCAGTACTGTACTGACTATATTATATTCAAGTTAAAGGTTTCAGGGGATTAGAATTAGTAAAATAATGTGTTAGAGCGTACTGAAACTTTCGGAAACTGAAACTGAATATTTTAATCTTGAAAGAAAAAGAACATTTCTTCCAAATACTCATATATAAAAATATAAATCGTAACAAATCTAAACAATTGTTATATTAAATGGAAAGTAATAGGCTTTAAATAGTCAAGTCAGAAAAGAGTTCAATGTTAGATTAAAAGACATTTTAAATCATAAAGTATACAAATTTGAAATATACTGCTATCAATTTCGTTAAGATTAGTCCTAATTTCGCGGTTCTTTCATAGCCCAGGAAATAAAGGGAAAAAAAGGCAAATGTCGGGAGTAATTAGGACAAAGCTGAATTTGGCCAATTGTAAGATCATCACTACAGGTGCATTTTACAAAAGTCGCGAAATCTCGAAATTCACAGAGGTTAAATAAATTATATATCCATGGTGATTCAGGACGCTACTTTCGTGACGTGATTCCTGACAACGAAAGAATTAAAAATTCCTAAGAACATGGGTAAAAATCCGCATCGTTTTGGAGATACAACTTGGAGTCCAAAGTCTACGCCTAGGAATGGTTAGAATTGAATGAAAATTCCGTTTGCGAAAATTTGTTTATAGCAACATGGTGGATATCAGGAGTGAAAACACGGTGTCAACGGTTTGTCAGTGTTGTCAGCTGGGAATAACATATACATTTTTCAAATGGCACTATGTTTTGTTATTGTATATTTGACATCCTCTAATAATGATAAATCACACACTACAGTGTTACAAACTATGGATGTTAGCGAAAGATTTTCGCGATCTTATAGACACTACGAGTCATTCCATCTGAAATCGTCCTGCTTTGTTGCTCGACCTTTTAAAAAAAAATATTGCTTACAGGGTGTCCCAATAAAATGTATACACACTTTGAATTACTGTAACACTAATAATTATCATGATACAGAAAAGTTTCAAAATTCAAATTAATGTCAACAAATGTTGAAACCAGCCATTTTTCGAAAGTGTTCAAATTGTTGGCCATTGTGGTCCAGACAGCTGATAACGCTGACCGATGGAATCCAAAACGTTCCTAATTGGTGTTTGGGCACATTCTTTTTTAATGACTGCTTTCAACGCATTGATTGTAGCTGGTCTTGTGCTATAAACATTGTGCTTAACGTGCCCCCACAGAAAAAATCCATAGGGGTCAAATCCGGTGAGTGTGAAGGGTACTAGGTACTGCCTCTTCGTCCAATCCATCTGTTTGTTAGGTGTTCGTCAAGGTAGGCCCTTACGTCGCAATGGTAGTGGGGAGGTGCTCCCTCCTGCTGGAAATACCATTCTTCATCCCGAAATATCTCTTCGATGCGTGGCATGACGGATTCCTGTAGTAAGTTTAAGTAATTTTCACCAGTCACTGTATGGTCAAAAAAGAATGGTCCAATCAATCCGAATACTGATAAACCACACCACACTGTAACTCCTGGTAGGTTCACATGGTGTTCCACTGTCACGTGAGGATTGTGCGTTGATGCATCTCATTGAAACTCTATTCTGAACTGTCTTTGCACTTTCCTTATGTTCTCAGTTTTCCAGTAGCAAGCACTTCAGAATGAATTTTCTTTGCTCAAATTTCGGCCATTTCTTAAGCCGTCACACCTGAAAAAAGGACAAAATGTATGGTAGTTATGAGCTGTTAAAGAGTGTATACATTTTATTGGGACGCTCTGTATATTCCTTATATAAGAGTAGTTGAAAACGGATATTCTTTATTTCTATTCTCATCGATTAATTAATGACCTCCATTTTTGCAGTCGTTTACAAAAATGTAATATACCCTTTCTGGTTTATTATAGGACATTAAAAAAAGATCTTTCTTTAAGGTCTGCTTGATAATTTTATTTCTCTGTGTGAAGAGCCAAAAACGTAACTGAAGTCTGTTTTCACGGTGCGTTTTTGAACGGAAGTATTGAATGTCAACGGTGACTTTTTGCAGACTATCAAACATGAAAATATATTGAATATGTTCATATGTAGTTGCTTATTATTTTTTTAAATGAAATCTTGAAAATCCAGACATTCATATTTTATGCTTATTGGGGTCCCGATATCTCTGGTGGGATAAAATATAAATATCTATTTTTTCACATGTTATAGACTTATATAAGGAGAATATATGGTAGAATATTCAACATTGATTTTTGAGTTTGAACGGATTAGTGATTTGTAAATAGGGGATTAATAAAAGTCGTGCGAGGTTTGGAGGTGTGAGACAAAGAACCCCGGGATATATATAGACTGTAACAGGTATATATAAATTCTCGCGTCACGTAGGCAAGCTGAGCTTATGGTTACCACTCTCACTAAGAGAAGAAGAAATTGTCTGTGACTGTTACTCTGTATAGTAGTGCCAGAAGTTCATGGAGAATCGTGTTTCTAAATTTACGTCCTCGTATCAATTTCTTTGGAATCGGTGAGTCATAATGGCTCAATTGTTCCAACAGCCAACAGAAATGTGTTTCAAAAACTATGCAACGGATCTTAAAATTTCAGTTTGAAAAACCATATACACTGAATTAAGATTTTTTTTCTATTATTTAGCGCCGTTCACTTTATAAAATCCATACATCACAATTGGTTAAACCAGAACGATATAGAGCAAAGCTTTATTCTGCCACTGTCAATATAAAGAAATCCACGCAAACTTTCCTAAAGTAATTAGATGTACTGGTACGTATAAGTTGAACTGTCATTCGCTAAACAGACATAGCTTGCATTTTTTTATGTCATTTATGACGATGCTATGCTAGTTTTGCCAGTTTTGCTATATGGTTTCTATATTACGCGGAAACAACTTTTCTTGGTTTTAAGGCCCCTACATGGTTCTACATTTTTAACTTCCCTATTTTTAACTTCCATATTCAGCCGTTATTTATCCACTGCTGGATGAAGGTATCCTTCTCTTTCCACATATCTGGGTCTGTTGCTATCCTCATCCATGTAACTCCTGAAAAACGCTTCATTTCATCTACCTATCTTACATTTGGACGTCATCTCGGTCGTTTGTTTTCTATACGAATCCACTGTAGTACATTTGTCGTCCACCTTCCATCTGTTCGTCTAGCTATGTGACCGGCCCATCTCCACTTCAGCTTCTTCGCACTCTTGATTACATCCTCTACCTTTGTTTGTGCGCGAATCCATTCATTTCTCTTCCTGTCCCTCCTGGTTATTCCTAGAATGCATCTCTCCATTGCTCTTTGTGTGACTCTCAATCTTTGAGTCGTTTGCGCATTCAATGTCCAAGTTTCGCAGCCGTACATCATCACGGGTAAGACACATTGATTATAAACTTTACGCTTCAGACACATTGGTAGTTTGCTCTTGAAAATAAAGTGTAGTCTTTCAAACGATCTCCACGCCATTTTACATCTTCTATTTATTTCATCAGTCAACTTGGCATTCGATGTTTTGAGCTGGCCTAGTTACACATACTCATCAACTATGCCTATTGTCTCTCCGTTAATCTTCACTTAATTGTTTGCAGGATGTTGGTTGTACATTACTTTTGGTTCACTTAAGTTCATTTTAAGACCTATTTTCGAACTCTCGTTACTCAGTTCTTCCATTCTGGTTTATAATTCTTCTGCACTTGAAGCAAACATTACTATATCATCAGCGAACAGTAGGTGATGAAGATATTCGCCATTAATTTCCATTCCAAATTCACCCCAGTTTAACTTTTGGAATACTCTCTCCAGGACCGCACAAAACAGTTTTGGAGAAATTGAGTCTCCTTGCCGTACCCATTTTCCAACTTTAAATTTTCCAACTTTAAAGTAATTGATGTAGTCTAATGACAGCTGTAGCAGTGGAGTAAATGTTTCGCAGTAACTTGTTGTATGCACTTTCGACTGCTTGATTTTCAAGTGATTTAAGTACTGCTGCCAAGGAGACCGAATCGAAAGCTTTTTCAAACTCTATGAATCCCAAACATAGTGGAAGTTCATATTCATTAGTCCTTTCCATAACTTCATTCAGTGTTTGAATGTGGTCCATTCTGCTAAATCCACGACGAAATCCGGCTTGTTCTTTTCCCTGGTTAAAATCTAAGTCTCGTTCAATACGATTCAAAATAACTTTGGTGAACATGTTGCATCAGACTGACAGTAAACTAATTAGTCTGTAGTTTTCGACGCGTTATTTGTCCCCTTTCATGTACAACAAAATTATAACAAAATGTACATTAATCCAACTTGAGGGTATTTCTCTCTTCCTCAGGGACATCGAGAATAATTTTGCAAGTTCCTCTTTCATTTTTTCACCTCCACATTTAAATATCTCTGCTGTGAGTCCATCTTCTCCTGGCAATTTTCCGTTCTCCATCCCTCGAAGTATTTTATCCACTTCTTCTTTCATTACGTCTGGGACTTCTACATCATTTTCTTCTGAGCCTTCATTTCCTAGTTCTTCCTCGGAGTAGTACAATTCTCTGTAGAAATTTTCAAATATGTTTATTATTCCTTCCTTATTTCGTGTTAAGGTCCCGTCTGGTCTCTTAACTGTAATTATTTGATGTTTCCCTATCATGAGCTGCTGTTTGGCTTTCTTCAGGCTCTTGTTTTCCTCGATTGTATTTCTAACAAGTTTCTCGTTATATCTTCGTACATCCTCTCTTATTTTCTTCCTGTTTTGTTTAGTTCTATGTACTCAATGCTCTTTATGCAAGTTTCCTCTTCTTTCATTCCCTTCTTTTCTTCATCAAGAGTTTAGTTTCTTCTGATATTTTGCTCTCTTTCTTTCTTTCTTTCTTTCTTTCTTTCTTTCTGGTGCCTGCTATTTCCTTGGTTATTTCTCTTATTATCTTAATCAGTATTTTATTTCTGCTATCGATGTCTTATTCATTCTCTAACTATTCCAAGGCGCTGAACCTGTTGCTTAGTTCTATCTCGAATGTATGTCTGTGTTTTCCTAGATTTTCCAGATCTAGAACTGGCGGTTTTCCTCTGATAAGCTTCTTTGTCTCAAGTCTAGTATTTAGTTTCAGCTTACATCTCACCATCCTATGATCTCTCGAGACTTTGAAACTGTTCAGAACAGACACGTCTTGCAGAATTTCCCTGTTGTTAAATAAAACGTTGTCTATTTCGTTTTTGGTCCCATTTGGGCCGTTCCATATCCTCTTCCTCTGGGGCGGTTTCTTAAAAAATGTATTGGAAATAGACAGTCTGTTGACTTCTGAGAATTCCACTAACTTCTCTCCTCTCTTGTTTCTTTTGCCAAATCCAAAGCTTGACACTTTCGTGTCACTGCTTCCTGGTTCCTACTTTCGCATTGAAGTCACCCATCACAATATTGTAATGCGATTTGCTACTATCCAAAATCTTCTGTATCTCCTCGTATAGGTCTTCGACTTCCTCCTCCGGGTGTGAGGTTGTTGGAGCATACACTAGCATAATTTCCATACTGTATCTGTTGTTTATCTTTATTACTACCCGTGCGATTCTATCTGAAATACCTTCAATTTCTGTGATCTGTGTCTTCAGGTTCTTATAAATTATGAAGCCAACGCCTGTCTGTTTTTCATTTTCTGTTCCATTGAAGTAGAAAGTGTGTCCTGACGGTAGTTTCAACTGTTCTTCATTCTTCCTCCACACTTCTGATAGTCCTATGATGTCCCACTTAACACCCCAAAAGGCTTCTGCCACTAATTGGGAGGAGAACCCTTAATTTCTTTTGCTAAGGCTTAAGGGAACAGACTGTGGAGCCTGTTAGTACCCAAGCAACTGGTTGGCGAACGAACATGGATGGGCTGCTGACCTACCCGCTACTGGGATACTCTTTTATAAAACATTCTCTACTCATCTTCCTTCATCATTTTATTTAGAGATGCGAAATGACGGGTACTATTAATAGGATTGGAAATATTAAGTTCTAAAGTTCACTTTCCCACGCTAGCAATACCCTATAGAGCCTAAACAAAGCATTTGTGAAGCTTCGATGGTAGGGGTGTTCGAAAGCGAAGTCAATTTCTGAATTGCGACATTCCACCCAGTCTGCACCTTAGATGCCTTAAATGCCATAAATAAAATTCAATCTGGCATTCAAGATTTACGACTTTGGAAATTCTGATCCCGGAATGCTGATTTCTATGCCGGAATTCCGAACACTCCTAAGCGATCGTCTATGCATGTCAGGAATCTAGTGATGTATTTTGTTGAGTTTTTAGATATCAGTAGTATACAAATTAACATTTTCATTAATTCTCTATAAAAAAAACAGTCAAATTAAAACCTCTCCCAATATTAAAGCATTTTAATAAAGCATTTTCAATTACACTATACACTTTCAGAGTATGCACTCAGTCAACCCTGCAGTGTGACGTCATACTCCCTACTTCCATGCCTGTAGAATATTCCGGGAGCTTCGGTCAGACCTCTATTGTTTGACCATAATATTTCCACACATTTTTACTTGTGGAAGAAGAACCTGATGCAGAAATATGAATATTAAATCTACAGAGGCTTGATGTACAGAAAAAATCGGAAGTTGCCTCCATTTCATCTTTGGACATTAATATTTGAGTCTGAACAGAGCTCTAGATTACAAATGAGGGATTAATGATACTCGTACGTGTCTTGGTAAACACTAAACCAAAGCACACACGAATATTATTAATTCGCAATTTGGAAATTTGTAACTCCGTAGAGATTCAAATATCTATTTTGAAATTTCTATCATATGCTGTCCTTATTGTTTAACATGTGAAAAAATATTGTTTAATGTTTTGTCCCATCAGAGATATTGAGTCTCCAATATGCATGAAATCCGAACTTTTCGATTTCCAAACTTCATACATAACATTTAAGAAACCATATATCAAGCTTCATATTTTGTGTATATTCAATATATTTTGATGTATGATAGTGTACAAAAGATCAACGTGGACATTCAAACCTTTCCTGCTAAAAAAAGAGCCCTTAACACACAAAATTAATAAATATATTTTGACAAACACATTTGGATGCCAGTTTGAACAGTTCAATTACGTTTTAAGTGTTTCAAACACAGAACTAAAATTGTCAAGCAGACCTTAAACGAAGCAATGTTTTTGCTTTTAAAGTCCTATGATAAACCAGTGCGGGGATATTACATTTTTCGTAAACACCTGCAAAAACGGCGACTATTAATTAACGGATGGGGAGAGAAATAGAGAGTACGTGTTTTGAACTACTCTTATATAAGGAATAGAAGTATTAAAATGTTTAGTTTTTTTTTAAGAAAAAAAAGGTGATCAACCAAGCAGCATGATTTCAGATGCACTGAACTGTAGTTTGTATAAGATCGAGAAAACGTTTCTGCCTCATGCATAGTTTGTAACAGTGTAACGTGTGCTTTAAGTATGTTCTTTAGCATCACTAGAACATGTCAAACTACTCTTATATAAGGAATATAAGTATTAAAATTCTTGTATCAGTTTGTATAAGATCAGGAGTTTCTATAAGATCGCGTTTTTGTTTAATACATAGTTTGGAACACTGTCGTGAATGCTCTTTATTATCACTACAGGATTTCAAATATGCAATGACACAACGTGGTGCCATTTGAAAAAAAAAAACAACTAAACATCATTCCTAGTTGACAATATTGACATCGTGTTTACGCTCCTAATATCTACCATGTTGCTATAAACTAATATCCGCAAACAGAATTTTCATTCAATGAGACCTTTCTGACTTACTGAGAATTATTTATTTCTATCCATTCCTAGGCGTAAACTTTGGATTACAAGTTGGAAACCTTGTATCTCCAAAATAATGCAGAATTTTACCCATGTTCTTAGGAACGTTTACTTCTTTCGTTGTCAGGAATCACGTCCCGGAAGGAATGTCCTTTATTCTGAATCACCGTAGATATATTCTTTATTCTCCTTCTGTGAATTTCGAAGCTTGGCACCCCTTAGCTCCGCTCCCCTTTGTCAATCGCACTTAAGTTTTGGTATTCTCCATGTGTCACCATTCTCTATCAGATGCCCTATGTTTGATTCGGATTTCAGCACAACATATCGTTACCCTCCCTTGTTAGCATTATAAATATATTAGTATAAGTCAGGTACGTATTCAGAATTTTTGTTTGGTAGGCGCTCACTATCTTAAGGGGGTCCAGAGCGTGTCTGGGCAGGAAATGTGTATGAAATGCATATAATTACGCCTAAAGTTATACTAATTCTAGTAGAAACTGAATTTAGAGTGTTGTCCAGGCCCGCAGAAAACTCCTAAATAATTATGTCCCTGGTAGTAGCAGTAGCAGTTGTTGTTGTTGTTGTTTGTTACTATGTCGATATCTTAACGGCGAAGATGTTTTCCTACGTACTCTCGTGCACAAACTTTTAAAATTATTATTAAAAGTAAATTTTCAGCTTTTCAATAAATCTCCCAGAATTTTATACTGTAAAATTGGTAAACCTTATTGTTGTACCTATTTCTAAGATATATGAAGATATTCATGACCTTGCATAGCTAAAAATCTGCTGTTTAACTCGCTATTATAATATGTTGTTTATTTCTTGTAAAGCGTGCTTAGCGTCCGTAGGTTTTCTCTCGGCAACACGGCAGGAGACGGATTTCTCAGCGTTTCTTCACTTCCAGTTATTGTATATTGTTTCTTTATATTTAAACGTGGGAATTTAAAAGACTGCAACACGGCTTTTCGCTTACCGTACATAATGAGTAAGACTAACATAATTTATTTAAAACTCAGTACTCAATAAATCCCTCCTAGGCTCCTGGGTGAAAGTTATAAATATATTTAAACTATAGTCTCAAATTTTCGAACTGTGTTCTGTACGTTTCTCTATCTATCACGAGAAAGGAGATCAAAGCGTAATCTCTTTTATTTAATTATTAAGTGAATTAAACTAAGATTATCACATATTACAGCCAATGGACGCGTCGTCACATCGTACACAAGAAATTTTTCCACCTGATCTAATTTCGGAGATACTGTCGTATAAGCATTGAGTTTCCAAAGAAGTACTTAAGCTTATAAAATCACAATTTTCACTAGTTTGTTTGTTTTTCGCAGGTCATATTTCAGAGGAAAATTTTATATGTCAAGTATTAAAAAGGCAATATTCTAATGATTTCAACGAGATGTGACAATCAAATATAAAGTTTGAGGTTACGTCATGGGAGTGTCAAAGTACACAGCCTCGATGAACCGTGTATTTAGGGAGCAGAAGTCATTGAAACCTTTTTATATCAGAAGGCAAATAGTGCATGGAAAATGTATTATATAATTAATAAGAAAATGAAAGTAAGTATTGATAACTGTGGTATACAGAGTAGGTCAAAAATGCTACGATAACTTAAGAAGTACAGCGTAATTCCATATGTAATATAAGTTCTATGACTTTAGTGATGCCATATGACAAGCGAATAGTGAAGTAGACGACACGTGCTACAGCTGAGTAACATTGGGCATTTGATTGTGCAGTAATGTGTAGAAGGAGAACATCCACTTCACTTTTACAAGTGTGTCTTGTGTTTGATCATGGCACTGTCGGAGGACCACACGTCATGTTATATAAATTTCAGTAGGGACATCCAGCCAGCGCACCGGCATGAAATTTTAATGTCGTATATGTTTAGGGTGCTGTGAATGTACGAAAGTGTCAGAGGTGGTTGCAGAGATTTCGTTCTGGGAACACGAGACTCACCGAAAAGCCACGAGAAGGGAGATTTGTGCAGTTTAACAAGATACCCTGCGAGCAGCTTTGGAGGAAATCCAATGCATACTGTTGACGAACTGGCCATTAAACTCCATGTCACCCATTGATCGTTTATCGTCATCTTCAGGGCATTGGACACATGTCGAAACTAAAAAAAAGGGGTTCCTGTGTGTTAACTCCTCAACAGAAGGAACACTTCTCTGCTTTAACGCCACAGCAGAGTAATTTCTGGAAAGAGTGGTGACAGGGGATGAAAAATGACTCCTTTACCTTAACATAACACGCCAACAACAGTGGGTACCTAAAGGGGATGCAGAAACTGTGGCAAACAGGATCTCAGTCTTTGCAAAGTGATGTTGAGTGTTTGGTGGGATATCCGCGCGATAATCAATTTTCAGCTCTGCCACGTAATCAGATTATAAATGGAGATGTATACTGTCATCAGCTTGAACACTAATGGACAGCATTGTTATAAACGTTCTGCTCTGGTTAATACCAAAGGTTTGCTCATTCACGGTAATAACGCGCATCCACATTTGGCAAAAGGACCAGTGCTGCTATCGAGGAATCCCTCATTACGCGTTTTCACCAGATCTTGCACCAACAAAGTACTGTATTTTTGGAAGCCTGCAAAACGACCTTTCCGGGAAAACACTGCAAAATGTGGATGACTTGAGACAAACAGTGACCCAGTTCTTTGACTCCAAAACCGATGACTTCTTTCAGCGGGAGATTCAACAACTAGTTGAGAGGTGGCAGAATGTTGTGGAGTTCGATGGAGACTATTTTCCTGACTAACGCTAGTGCTCCAGATAAGCTATTATTATTTTCCTAACGGTGCAAAACTACGACTTTACTTATAAGCTGATAATCAGCGACTTCAGAACAAACTAAAGCATCGTCTGCTAAGCATGTGTAGTTTCGAATTTAGAGGCACCCTAGATTCATGTTGTGTGGTCACAAAAGACGTAATTTATCGAGGTATTGGAGCAAACGATATGATTAAGGGGTTCATCCTGGATTGAATTCTCCATTTCGTTGTAACGCTTAGATTTTTGGGTGGACCTTGGATTGAATTCGGTAGAACAAGATTCCGTTGTGATGTAGTTAACGCCGCGAGGCAGCCAATCGGGAGATGAATATCCTCTCTCTGCAGCATTGATCTATCATAAACATTGCTGAGACCATAGTTTTGATCAATCTCTTGTTGTAATTTCGGAACTCTACACCTCATTGCGTGGTGGAACATTATGTTATTTTTTACTACGTGGTACTAAAGTTGCATGGTTCTATTTTGCAAATTACACGTTTTGGCGAGTCTTTAAACTTTTGTTTAAACTTGTTTAAATGGTAGCAATTATGTTTCAAAGTGTGCAAGTGTATTTATGTGACACACTATGTGAAGAATTGAAGGTAAAATAGTTATAGTTTAGATATCCTCGTACGTTAACTCACAGACAATGAACTTGAGAATCAGATATGTTTTTTCAGCTAATCTTATGATCATGAGGCTTGTAAACATTTAAATAAGATGTAATTTCATTTATGCAGGTAAATGGACAAGTAAGGCATGTTCTCGTCTTTACGTTGAAGCAGCGAGAGATAGATTCGAGTTCACTAATCAGTGTGAAGACCCGAAAGTTGTAAAGGTAAAGTTTTAACGTACCTTTCGTTCAGAACAGATTGATTTAAAGGCTTGTTAAGTACTATTTTCAACCCATATTATAATGTAGTTTATTTATTCTGTTTACAGTACGCATTAGCTTAGTTCTTGCTGTTAAACATGTAAAGGATTTTAATGAAAGGATATTAATTGAAAACATGATTCTCCAGTATGGTAAGAATAAACACGGATCATTCCACATCAAATCATCCAATACTGGTTGCATTACTATAATATACATATTACTATATGTACTATTGTGGCCAATATAATGTTTACATGACTTTATTATACACGATTTTTTTCTAAGCCTAGAAGATAGGCCACCCAACTTACATAGAGTGGGCGATGTGTGATTTTAAGAGTGTGTGCGTGAACGAGTAAGGGTTGAATTTTCTTTTCTTTAAGAGAAATCATTATCGAATGTCCTGGATTCTGGAAAGATATTTATGGTTTCTTGTAGTATGTAGGAAATAATGAAAAAAAAAAAAAACTTAAGAGAATCGCAGTTGAAACACCAAAACAGGAAACCTAACACAATTTTTACTTTAGTTGGTCCATTAGTTTAAATTTACTGAAAAATGTAATTTAAATTATCCAGTAGAAAAGATCCTTACCGAACATGAAGAAACGAAAATGAACGTTGAAACCTATGGTTACTAGGTAATTATTTCTCTCTTAATGAATCTAGTATTCCATAGAACACTAACGTTATGCACGAAAGACAAGACAAAACATCTGTTTCTATAGGTTCTTAAAAATGGGGCACGATATTTAAGCTTTATAATTTGATATTATGTTGTTATTTACGTTACAAAGAATGTGTTAGTAGCAAAATACACACATCGACATCAGTGCGGGCGGTCCCGGGTTCGATTTCCGGTGGGGGCTAAAAAATTTCGGTGTTGACCCAGCAGCGTGAGGACAATTGGGGAGCTGCTGTGAATAAAAGACAGTGGCGATCACAGTGAGAGCTTCGGCTCTCCTCTCCCAACCCGTGTGGTCAGCGTGATAGCAGTACACCAACTCCTTCATTCGGGAAGAGGCCTCATCCAGTAGTGGATTGAATATGGCTGTGATTTATTATTAATATTATATATATATATAATATTAATAAATAATATAATAAATAATAATAAATAATAATAATAATAATAAATAATAAATATATATATATTTATATTTATATTTTCAACAGATACAGATAAAAGAATGAATCTTTGAGCATCATATGGAGAATATCTGAGATAAATTAAGATCTTTCTCTTTCCAGACAAATATTTGTGTGTGTGCGTGTGATAAACGTAGATATGAGTATGTTTTCTTCCAAACGACCAGCATAACTTACTTTGTAGAGCGTTGGTTTCGTATTCGGGAGGTCCTCTGTTCAGTACCAGCGGCTGACTTTCCTCACTTAGGTTTTCCCAGTGGTTTCCTCAGCCACACCAGGCATGTACTGGGATGGTACCTTCAATTTAGGACCTGGTCGACTCCCTACCGCATTTCGCAAAACCTTATATCGGAGTGATCCATAGGTAAATGAAAACTATAAATAAAATTGCAAACCCAACGAGTATAATTTATTATAAACCTGTCGCTCTGTTAATCTGTATATTGCTCCTTAATGCCGTGTGGATGAATCGACATGGAAATCGAGATGGATCGAGTTGCCGTAGCTCAGTTGCTATAGCAATCGAAAGGTTTTAGTACGGCCATGTATCCTGATTGAAGTAGTACCGTGCAATTTTCCTCACGACACGAATAAACTAATGTTTATAATAATCTGCAGAGATAGAATAAACATACACACTCACATAATGACAGAGAGTGTGTGTAGGAGAAGGAACGAGTAAGAAAGAAAGAGAAAAAAGGAATTGACGAAGTCATGGAAAGAAAGATAAAGATAAAGATAGATCAATGAAAACCTTGAAACTAGATTGATTTATTATTATCCTAAAGAACAAACGTAAACACAAGGTTTACTTTCTGATTCTATCTAGTGATGCTTCTTCTCTCTCAAACCCAAGGAGAATTTCTGATTGAGTTCTGTAAATAGTTGAAGCTATTATTTTAGTCCAAAAAGCACGGCGCTGACTGGGGATCGAACCCGGGTCATCAAAATGAAAGGTCAAGACGAAACCATTGGACCACACATTTCGCTTCTAAACATCTATGAAACGCATGTTATAGTTGCTCTGTGTTAAAGAAGTACAAGAGAACTGGACGTTTCAGGTCAATGAATTCGTATTTTCACTGTTAACACACAGATATTTTATTTTGGATCTTCCAACTAATATTCGTTAATCGCCGACTCTTTTTCTACAAGGACGTTCCTACCGAAGGGAATTCGGCTAGATGCTTCCACATTTATTAGTATTCGACGTTTACGAACAGAAATGTCTATTCGATTTTTCACTTTTGCCTTGTAAAAAGATTTTTGGTAAGAGCAGGTTTCGAACCTCTTCTACTCACTTTCAATACTTAGAAGTCTGACATAGTTCCACTGGACTAGCGTTCTTAGCTGAAGGTAAGCCTCTAGAAATACTATTACTACTTTCAGCGGCCTGTTTCTCAAAACTTTTGGAACGATATTACTAGTATCTACACTATTAATATCAATTTGCTTCACAAGTTCCTGTTTCTAAAAACTTACAGTTTTAAAATACTAGCTACAAGTCCACGGACTAGTATCACAATGTGATTAGTATTACTAGTGATTCTGTTTCTCGAAATAAAAATGTAGTCGTCTTCACTTGTAACCTACAAGCAAATGTCCACAAGTATCTGCAGACTTTCTAGCGTATGTAGATGGATCGTTACAAGCCAAGATTTACTTTTTACTGGAAAAGTATAATGGATAAGAGAGTATGGAAACGGAATTACGTGGATACATTTTTCAAACGGATTCTAATAAAAAATATTGATATGGTATGGTTCAACATCACTCTAAAAATGCAATGTCTTTCTGCAATAAATATTCATCTGATAACTGTGATGCTGTAGTCAAGCCAAAAGCGCTTATTTAAAATTTATTATTATTATTATTATTATAGACTAAATAAAACTTGTTAGTGTGTTTTTCTGAGCTTAATATTGTGTATCATTTTCAAGTAATTTTGATACTATAAAGTTTTTTGAGATTTGAGTCTTGAGGATCTAAAATCCAAAATCTGAAATCAAATCGTTAATAATTTCTAGTAGATGACATTTCTGGAATAGAATAATTGTTTTCAGTTAACTTGAATCTGAAATTATTTGTAATCAGTTACTAAACCTTATATTCAAAGTATGCGTCTGAAATATGTAACTGTGGCAAACCTTGATTAGCGCAAAAATACACGTAGGTATTAATTTGTTTCTAAATATACAGTTCATTATCATATTTCATGTAAACTTGTATCAAAAGATAACTTTTAATTTGAATTCTAAAATGATTCAAACTTTACTCAATTTTGCAACATAATAATAATGTTTTTTGTGTTGCCTCATATTCAATATAATAATCTTTTTCAAGTGTTGCTTCTAAACAGAATAAAGAGAAGACAATTTGGTTATATCTGTTTTCAGAAGTAGAGCAGAAAGTTGTTTTTTGTTTTGTTTAACTTTGGTTGGCTTGCAATTTAACCTAGATAGATATTTATAATTCTTGCCAACCAATTTCAAAAATGTAATACTTCAAAGTGCTCCAATATTGTTGACCGTATCTACACCAAACTAGAACAGATACAATCTGCGCTGCAGTTAAGTATTGACAAACAATTTTAAGAACGATACTAGCTTTGAGTGATGCCAACACATTTTTCTGATCATGCACCAATGGGCGGATATATCAGCAAGTTGTTAATACTTTCTGCATTTAGTTTTCTAGGGTTGTCTTCAGTTTCAGGATAAAAATATTGCGTGTTACCTTAAGTAAGACCTTTGCTGCTACCTTCCCCCTTCGTACTCCGAAATAGTGCTCGCTGAGGGTTATCATCAGCAATATGACGAACTTAGTTCCTAGCATTCTGAAGGGCTCATACAATGTAAAGTACATAAATTAGTTATTTCACACTTAGCAATATATAAAATAACACCAATATATTTAAAAAGAATAGATAATAGCACGTGTTTTCACGAACATGGAAGGAAAACTACGAATCAGAATTAATCAACAAGAATCATTGTCCGTCAATATAAAATATGTTTACCGAGGCGATTTGTCAATGTTGAAAACTGGCGGATTGACACAATTGAAAGTAACATACATGGAAATACAATGATGTGAAAGTGAGCGGCCGTAGCCATTGGCTCAACAATCAGAAGATCCTGGGAATGATCCCAGTGGCCGCCTAAAATGACTGAGGTTTCTCCAGGGTTTTCTTCGGTCACACCACGCAATTCTGACATCTCTCAAAATGAATTTCGTTGCCTCCCCAAATTAAACTGGTAACCTAACCTATCTGTACGTAACCAGAAATATACACACGACTTACGTGTATCAAGAGACAAAAGGTATTAATCTAATTATTAGTGCTAACAGGCACAACATTTGCATTTAAATATGAATCATTATTCAGGTTCGCAAAACACACGGGTCGCAAAACGCACGCCACCGTGAGAACCAAATAGTTAATTTGAATTTGCATAACCTAACCAAATCATTGTTAGTATAACATCTGCGTTATTGTAACATTATTTCAATGAAACGGTCGTTAAACTCGGAACGATCGCATCGGAAATTCTGCCATAATTTTCATTTTAGGGGTATATATTCGAAGTAGAATTTTGCAGGGTTTATATCGATTTCTAAACGTAAAAGTCTTTTAAGTTAGTATGTGTGCTCGTCGATTTATGGGAGAACACCGCCATTAACGAATGTCTGGAAGAATCCCTGGATCCTATACAGAAAAAGAACGCCCGACTCAGTGTATATCTAATGCTAAGAAGTGGTTTTATTAACGCGATGTCGAATCTGTCTTTCTATTTATACTCTTGTCCATTCAGTTGAACATTGCTTAGATCAGGACATGCAAAATGTTTGTTTTTTGTCTTATAGATAGTCCCTATCTTAGTTCTAGATTAGAGCATATGCTTGAAATGGGAAAACAAGTTCATTGTCGTTACGAAAGGAATATTTCCGTGTCAGCCTTCAACATATAAATCCCGAATATGAAAGTTAGAACAGTTCGTAGAAAATATATAATTCCTTAGCATCATCGTACAATGTAATTTTCGACGATACTGGATTTTTTAAAGCTTCATTTCACTATTTCAACTCGGTATTTGAATTTGAAATGTTTAAGAAGCTTCGGTTCAGGACCAATATTTCTACTTAAGGACACAAGTGGTTTGGGCTCATGTACGCAATAGGTCCCGTTAGCTATATTTTCCCATTCAGTAGTTACATTTCGCATAGGCTAAATTCCCGTAGTACTTAAATTCAATTTTAATGTATCATAGTAAAAAATCCTGTAAGATGCCAAAGTTTTATTTATAACTATTAAATTGAAGTTACTACTAAATTTAGTGAAAGTAAAAAAAATATCTAATTTCTTCCACGGGGCTCGAACCACCGACTCTAAGAATCAAAATAATTAAAATTAACGTATCTTAACCAAGTGCGCCACAAAGCCAACAGGTGGAGCAACACACTTCAACACGTATTAGTAGCATTACAAAATTAGCATGCGTTCCACCTATTTGAATCATTTTTGTATTAGTGTAATAGTTAAAAAGATGGTTTTGGTAGCATTTCTTGAAATGTGTTGTGCAGGAAATATATTCACTTTTTCGCCAAGTAATTACGAATATTTACCCTTTTTCTTGTTTTCTGTCCGTGTTAGAACTTTTCCTCATTATTCCGCACAAGTATTAGGGCCTGAGTCGTAGGTGCCTAAAGGCCACAAATGAAATTCAAATTCGACCTCGATCTGACTATAATCTCAACTTTATGACGAAACTTCAATCTCGACCTCACTCGACCTGAGCCTCACGACGGAACTTGAACCTCGATCTCACTCAATCTCACGAGGAACATGATTCCCAATCTCATTAAACCCCACGATTTAACTTCAACCACGGCCTCAATTAACTTCGATCTCACAACTTAGTTTAAACCTCGACTTCACTCAACCTTGATCTGACTCAACCTTACAATAAACCTCGACCTCACAACCGTACGAGAAACTTAAACCTCCACCTCTTACAACCTCACGGTAAAAATTAAAACTCGACCTCACAAACTTAAACTCGCGGTTAGAGGTCTAGGAGAGATGATGTTGATTTTGGGTCTTGTGAGGTTTAACGCCTGAGTACGGTCGAGGGTAAAGTTTCATCGTAAGGCTGAGTTAGGTCAATGATGAAGTTCCATCGTCAGGCTGAGGTTGAAGTTCTATAATGAGTTAGACGTCAATTGAAGTCGAGATTGAAGTTCTATCGTTTGGTTGAGGTTGATGTTCTATCGTGAGGTCTATGTTGGTAGAGTCCATCTGAGGTTTAGTGAGTGGAGGTGAAGGCTCAAGTTTGTTCGATGTTTAAGTTTCCATGAAGTTGAGAGCGGTCGAACTTGAACTTCCATAATGAGGTTGAAGCTGAGTAAGGTCGAGGTTAATGTTTCATCGTGAGGTTGAGAGTGGTCGGAGTTAAAGTTCTATCATGAGTTTGAGTTTAAAGTTTTGAATACCTAATCCACGTAATGCATTTGCTAAGGTAGAACAGTTACTGTCTTTGTTGATAAAGAAGAAGACGACGATTAACGAATATTAGTTGGAAGATGAAAATAATCAATGTGGGTGTTTAGAGCACAGCTATACGAATAAATCGTTGACCTGAAGGGTCCAATTTCTTTCGTACTTCTTTCACACAGAACAACTGTAACATGTGTTTGGACGGTTTTTAGAAGTAAAATGTGTGATGCAGTGGTTCCGTCTTGACCTTTCATACTGATGACCTGGGTTCGATCCGCAGTCAGCGCCGCGTTTTTTCGACTAAAATGATAGCTTCAACTATTTACAGAACTCAATCAGAAATTCTCCTTGGGTTTGAGAGAGAAGAAGCATCACTAGCTAGAATCAGAAAGTAAACCGTGTGTTTGCGTTTGTTCTTTAGGATAATAATAATAAATCAATCTAGTTTCATGGTTTTCATTGATCTTTCTATATTCTTCTCTTTCTTTCCATGACTTCGTCAATTATTTTTTTCTCTTTCTCTCTTACTCATTCCTTCTCCTACACACACTCTTTGTCATTATGTGAGTGTGTGTGTGTTTATCCTATTTCTTATTCCTGTCGTGAGGAAAATGGGCTGGTAACACCTCAGTAAGGATAAATGGAACCTTTCGATTGCTAAGCCAACGCTATAGCGACTGGGCTATGGCCACTCGATCCATCTCGATCTCCATGTCGATCCACCCACACGGCATTAAAAAGCAATGTGCCGATTAACAGAGCGACAGATTTATATATTATACTAGTTGGGTTTGCATCTTATTTATAGCTTTTAGGCACCTATGGGCCACTCCGAGGTATGTTTTTGGGAAATGCGGTAGGTAGTTGACCAGGGGCCTATTCCACGATTCAGCTTTGCAACATTTCAATTTGCACTTTTCAGTATGCGAAACTAGTTAAGTGCTAAGTCTTTTTGTTCCACGATTGCACTACAAGGTCTTAGCAGTTTAAACTTTTCAGCTAATCCCTTTGCAAAGTCTTAGCATTAATTACTTGCGAAAGTAACAAATGAAATATTCAAGCGTATTCATATCTCTTATGTGTTTTAATATTCAGGATGAAGAGAAACGAAATAATGCAGAAAAAGTGATTGCACTATTATAAGTGATTAAGCAAACAATGGACATCTTATTTAGCTCCTTTAAAGGTAACAAAGTTACCAATCAAATCAAACAGCGCGCATGGGAAGAGGTGCTAGAGAAAGCAAAATCACTAGAACTAGCTAGTGCTACACAGAAATGGTCGTATTCAAGGGACAATCTATTTAGCTTGTGGAAAAGTCGCACACTAGTAAGTTATATTTTATTCACGATTCATCGAATATGCAAGGGTTATTACTTTAGCTAGCGTAGAGCGTTCTTTTACTGAACCGAAGGATGCTCAGTTCAACAAATAAATCTATTGAATTAGTGTTTTATAGTGAGTCAACCTTTTTACGGCTATGATGCAGTTTGTGACAGCTAGCCATTGATTGATATTTTGATGTATGTGCGCTTTATACCAATCATTCCGTTGCAAATAAATCACACAGGGACTTCTATTAACATAACAACGAGTCATACAAAATACTGAAAGCAATGCGTCATTATACACAGTTGAATTTAACACACACACAGGAATAACAATAATGTAACTTTGAATTATGAAAGACACGTATTTTGTTGCAAAAACACGGACATAATGTCGAGTGGCCGAGGACGGCTTAGTTAAGATCAAGTTAGATATAATTTTCATTATACTTGATGCTCAGGACGTTTTAGTCACTCCATGTGGCAAACTTCGTACTTTTCAGTCTTTGACTCATTACGCAGATGGTTCATGACTCAAAACTTTATTTCATTGATCTTTTCAACACTTCGACACGCATTGCAAACATTACTTTTCTTCTGTAATCTTTACATTCTGTTGCAGCCAGGAACTGTACTTTACACCTTCATATTGACAACTATTTAGTTAAAAACTAAAAATATAATATGAAAATCTCATATTCCGTTCCGATAAGAGCGCATAACTTACACTACTAAAGAAAAACCGGGATAGACTCAAACAGTCCCCGGTGAAGAATCACGTCTTGGACAATAATTTCGAAAGACGTTCCGAGCAAACCTTTACCCTATGCACCCTCCCCACCAAATGTACTATTTATAGTGTGTGTGGAAGTGTTGAAATGCAAAATATTACAGTTCTGAGTCATGGAAGTGTGTAATGAGTGAAAAAGAAAATACAACGTGGTACTATATCGCTATTTCTGCGTTAGGGATAAGCACACGATGTGAATATTAAACGTCATTTGCATCGTGTATAATATAAAAGTATAATTAATCAGACTAACTAACCGGTCTTTGCCTTCTCAACTTCATGTCTGTGATTATTGTAGTAAAATACCTGTCTTCTCAACATAAAATGACGTAATTAGCCTTTTCTTTTGATGCCGCAATTTTCGTATTTGTTCGTCAACTAATCTTCTTGATTAAAATAGTAGTGGGTAAATAGCAGACAAAATCATAATACGAGGGCTGATCAACAAAGACTTAAACTGATTTTTTTACACATGTGTTTATTACTCAAACTCTATGTTCACATGGTCTTTTTCAAAGTACTCCCCTCCTGAGTGAATACACTTTTTATAACGTTCCTGCCATTCCTGGAACACGTGATGCAGGCCATTTTTTGATATGTCCTTCAGAATCGCTTGACACTTCTTCACCACTGCTTCAGAGTTCTCAAAGTGAGTACCGCGGAGCTTTGCCTTCAGAGATGGAAACAGAAAAAAATCGCACGGAGCGAGATCGGGTCTGTAAGGTGGATGTGGTACACAAATGATGTTGAATCTAGTTAAATATTCCATGGCTGGAAGTGCTACGTGAAGTCGTGCGTTGTCATGATGAAGTCTCCAACCATTTTGATGAAGTTCAGGCCGCTTCTTCACAATGTGCTTCCTCAGTGTGGCCAAAACGGAAGTGTAGTATGCCCCTGTAACAGTAGTGTGAGGGGGAACTACATGCTGGTAAATCATTCCTCTACAATCAAAAAACGTGATTACTATAACCTTTCCTGCAGATAGAACAACTTTCGCCTTTTTTTTTTTTTTTTTTTGTAGGCAGAACCTGGTGATTTCCACACTGCTGACTTGCTTTCCCTATGGATCGTAGTGATGTAACCAAGTTTCATCTCCAGTGATAATTGACTGAAGAAACTCATCTCCTCCATCAGCAAAGGAACGCAGAACCTCACGGGAAGTCTCAAATCGCACAGCTTTTGTTCCGGAGTCAACAGTCGTGGTACCCAACGGGCACAAAGACAGGACATATGGAG
Source organism: Lepisma saccharinum (assembly GCA_022664845.1). NCBI lineage: Eukaryota > Metazoa > Arthropoda > Insecta > Zygentoma > Lepismatidae > Lepisma > Lepisma saccharinum. Next base: position 9,061 of record JAGDQP010019706.1, on the reverse strand, counting down.
GTGATCGTGCATTATTGAAAAAACACTACCATATGAAATTCGCAACACTTCACTTAGTTTACGTAATGTTATCCTTCGATCCTCACGGACAATCACAGCAGCAGTATTGATGTTTGTTTCTGTCACAGCAGAGGCCGAAACACCAGGTCCACCTTGCTTAACGCATGATACTCGTCCTTCCTTGAATTCTTTGAACCACCGAAACACTGTTGCTTGAGGTAATGCACTTTCACCGTAAGCTTGCTTGAGCTTTTCGTATGTTTCAGAAGCTGTATGGTTCAAGCGAAAACAAAACTTTATTGCCCCATACTGTTCTTCTCGTGTAACCTCCATTGTATGCATATACACAGTACGTTGTGAGGCGAAATGGAAGCAGTGTCTAAAACACAGCGGATTACTCCCAACCTACCGATACGACAATGCTGCCACCTAATGGGAGTATACATGAAACACAACTCTTTCAACTATCAAACGTGCAGGTATTCGGCAACAAAGGAAACTGCGGTACAACAATCAGTCTCAGTCTTTGTTGATCAGCCCTCGTAATTCTATCTCTAAGTATAAACACTACTAGACGGATATAACTGTGTCTAATCACTCATAAAAAACATTCTTTTTGATTGCCAAGTATGTAAAATTAGTTACCCAAACAGATAATTTTGAAAAAAAATATTTTAGCACTAAGAGAATGACACATGATATTAATATACAAAGGAGAGTGCCTGAATTTATTAAAATTTATTACCGCAACAAATATCATAATGTATCTTTTAATTCCTGAAATGCTCAAGCAAAATGTCGCAGTAATCGATTCAAAGCTTGAACCGCTGCAACTGGAGGTAACTCTGTATCATCATAGTCAACATTTCCCTCATCTGCCTCAGCACCAACCTCTTCAACACACTTGCCAGGAATTCGACCGATTGTATGAGCGATATTGTGCAACGATGCGCATTCCAAAACAACTTTCCCTGCACATTTTGGATTTAATCTTAAGTGATTTAAACAAGGGAACTTTTCTTTCAAAATGCCAAAACTATACTCTATCAGCCGACGAGTTCTTTTATGAGATACATTGAATCTCTGTTCAACAGGACACTCAGGATTCCCGTTCAAAGGGGGTATTAGCCATTCCTTGAGTCCATAGGCACTCTCTCCTAAAATAACAGCACCCGGAAATGATTTCCAGCCTTCCTCGAACCGACGACATACGATTGAGTTCCGCAGCACTCGGGAATCGTGAATGCTACCGGGCTAGTTTGCACAAACACCATTAAATAAGTAGTTAGGACCACAGATCATCATCACATTTAGAGAGTGATTTCCATATCTATCAACATATACATCTTCATTTTGTACAGGAGAATCAATGTTAATGAGTGTACCGTCTACACAGCCACACGCTGAAGGAAGTCTCCCTTGCTGTAAAAATTTAAGTGCAAGATCTTGCATGTTGTCAGGCCAACGCACAATTTCATGAAAGAGTTCATCAACAATAACGTTTATGACATGGTTTACCACTCTTCAGACAGTTGCTTTTGTCACACCACAAGTAATTGTTGTTTGCCCGAAAGAGCTCAGCTTCGTTTCGTTCTTCTCTGTAGAAACGGCCCAATTCGCTTTAACACAAAATCTACTTGCTCCGGACTCAAGCGAAAGTATTCCTTAAATTCGAAAGCACTGAAATTGTCAAAATTAATTCTATGCTTATAATGTATTCTGGGCAACATTTCTTCGTCAGAATCTTTGCTAGACCAAAGTAGTTCACGCCGAATCATACTTCACGTAACCACACAACTTTTAAGCAACACTAAATATCGAGTAACCAAGCAGCTAAATATCAAACCACACTTGATGTATTTCAAAGAGTGAAACCTTCCATTGCACAATAGTCAACTACTTTGCATTTTGTTTCTTTGAAGTTATCAGATTACAGCTTATCGTGGAACAGAATGAGCCTATTTATGCAAAGTCTTTGCTACGTTTCACTTGATAAATTTTCCTTAGCAGTTTACAAGATTATATGTACGTGAAACGAAAACATATCATCAAAGAGCAAAGTGAAAAGTTGCAAAGTTGAATCTTGGAATAGGCCCCAGGTCCAAATTGAAGGTACCATCCCAGTACATGCCTGGTGTGGCTGAGGAAACCAATGGGAAAACCTACATTAGGACAGTCACCCGCTGCAGCTTAACCAAGGACCTCCCGAATACAAAACCAACGCTCTACAAAGTAAGGTATGGTGGCCGTTTGGAACAAAATATACTCATATCTATGTTTATCACACGCACGCCTACACACAAATATTTTTCTGGAAAGATAATGGTCTTAATTTATCTCAGATATTCTCAGATAATATGATGCTCAAAGATTCATTCTTTTATCTGAATCTGTTAAATATATAACAAAAAATGGTGGGGACTCAAAAAAATTCGGTGTTGATCCAGCATCGTGAGGACAATTGGGAATCTGCTGTGAATAAACTACAGTGGCGATCACAGTGTGAGCTTCGGCTTTCCTCTCTCAACCCGTCTGGTCAGCGTGGGAGAAGTAGACCAACTCCTCCCTTCGGGGAAAGGCCTCATCCACTAGTGGATTGAATATGGCAGTGATTTATTCTATAAATATACAGGGTGTTCCGTAATTCCTATGACAGCGTTTGGGAGTTGAAAGTAGACATCAAAACAAAAAAAAAACTATATGGACACAAATCGCAAAGCGGCGTCCTTTACGAGTTATGGGCGTGGGAAATTTGGCGGCACGGAACTTTGAGACGCTATAGCACAAAGACGAATGGCCGTGACACAGGCGGCGTGGAATTTCATAAAGGAAGTCATATGCGTTGTATCCAAAAGTATCAAAATCAAAACTCCAGAACAATTGCGTAAGGGATTCCCCAAAGGAACTGAGGGATTCCCGCTTATGTTTTCAAATAAAGATCAGTGAAAATGAGCTGGAAAGGAAAGAGTATGTAATATTAAAGTAGAATTCGTCTGTGCCACTTCGATAGTGCAAACGGAATCAAAGATATCGAGAATTGTGGGGTTGCGATGAGTGGTTGCATAGCTACCAGTAAACAAGTTGCAACTGTATAACGTTTTTGAAATGTCACATGAAAGATAGTTGGTTTGCTAAGGATTCTACGTATACATGTGAAACACGCAAAAGCAGTACAAAACGTAGTCTTATTATTGATCTGTGGGAGTACCAAATGATACTAGTAGTATTAAGCCGAGAATCATTGTGCAAAATGTGACTGGACTCTATTCATGTTACATAATAACCAAAGTTTGTTACCAAACCACCCTGGGTTGCTCGGAAAACAACTGGCATCCATTCAAACCATGCAGCTAAACTCTTGGCTTTCTGCAACTCTACTGGGTGTACCTGAAACACATTTACAGTAGACTGTCCTAAGTACACTCATGCTCAAAAAATTTTTCGCATGTCTTTATTTGACAGTTTTTGACAAATAATATTTTTCTCCTTGAATTCTGGCGTTTGCTTAATTGTTAAACATGTGTAGTATATAAAGACGAATATTTCCTGAAATTTTGTCACAAAAATATTAATAAATAATGAAATTATAACGAAAAAACAGAAACATGAAGAAATGATCGAAAAAAATTGTCCAAAAGTGAGAGATTTGGCAACATAGGGAAATTGACGGGGAAATTCAGAGGAAAGAAGGGATATTTCTCTTGGCTCTATGAAACTGTATATCTTTAGTATCACCAGCAACTGAGATTACGGGCAATGTTCTTTTAAATAAAACATTACACAAACAAAAGTTACAGATACAACATATGCATTGCATAATCATGTAGCATAAGTTATTATGTCCACGAGAAGGGGAGAAGAAAGACATGATATTGGTTTGAAATTTCGAAGTGAAGACTGTCATTCAATGCTGTGCTAATAAACGCTGATGAAACTATAATAGAGTAGCGCCTTCTGTGGCGTAGTGGTTAAGCTCGCCGATCGCGGAACTAAGGGTTATCAGTTCAAGTCGCCTCTCCGCCCTGAATATTTTTTTTTTCCGGAATGCCAAACGGCGTGATTAACTTACTTAAATTATATTATCCATAGTATTAACTAACTGTTGAGAGGACGATTTTTATTACGTTACGATTGAGGGGAAAATCGTCAGAAAAGCGAACCTATTGGCTGCTAATTTATCTTCATTTTCGGCAAATTATACAGTATCTTTAGTAGCTTATGGAGAACCATATTTAAAATTGGCAACATGACTCATACCGTCTTGAAGCACACAAAAATTCTCAAACGATAAGACTTGGGTGGACTTGTGCGAGAAAGCATTTTCCACAGTTGATTGATTCGCTGCCTGGCTGACAACACAAGCTGATAATTTGTGACGTAATGTTTAGCGCTGACGCCCACACGAAAGGCTCAAAGCTAATAGCAGTCAATTCCTGTATCTACATTGAAATTACGATTAGGTACGAATCCCTGTAAATGCATTTAAATTTTTTATTTGCTAAATCGATTTTTATTTTGTATTATTATTTAGTTCTCATGTTTTAGTTTTGAATGAGCTTGTATATTTTTAAGTGCATTTTTTGTTTTGTTTCCTTCATTTAGAAAATTACACGGCATAAATGAATCTTGTGCACATGAGATTTCAATAAAATACCAAATTATACTTTATCAGTTACTAGCTGATTTGCCCGCCCGTTGGTGCGGGGTGAATAAAATATGTTCGCAACAGTGATTGGGACTGTCACCAATACTCACTTTCCCGTGGTGTACTACGCCCCTAACTTTGGGAGTTTTGGGGGGATGCGCCTCCTTTATCGTAACCGGACTTTCCGAGGACTGCGTCCTCATAGTGAAGATCTGCTACAGCTCTTACTACTGCTACTACTAGTAATGAATTGAATTGACTTTTATTTATGGCCTTTCGGCATCTAAGGCTCAGGCAGACTACTACTACAACCACTATTACTACTAGTACTACTACTAATATAAATACTACTACTACTAATACTACTGTCCAATAATACTACAATGCCTTAAAACATTGAATATAAATATTTTTATTTAAAACAATCCAAATTTAAATTTTAAAATTATAAACCATTTATTTATTTGTGATTCCGTTGTTGTTACCATAGACATTGTAATTCAATGGAAAAATAGATGGTCGTTTATCTCTGAAGATAATAATTTTAGAATAAAAAAATATGATAACATCCTAGTTCGGTCTATTGTCGAAAAATCATTGCAATCGGTGAGACTGTTTTGGCGTGGTGCTCACGCACACATACTAGCATTCAATTATACAGTATATATATATATATATATCATATTCAGTCGTTTTCTATCCACTACTGGATGAAGGCCTCCCCCTTTTCTTTCCACATATCTCGGTCTGCTACTATCCTCATCCATGTAGCTCCTGAAAAACGCTAGATTTCATCTACTCATCTTGCATTTGGACGTCGTATTGGTCGTTTCTTTTCTCTGGGAATTATATATATATAGGTGGCCGGGAAGTCCCTTTACACGTGCAATTATTTCATTGTAACTTTAATAACACTTACAGTTATTTGTTCAAAGTGTTCGTCTGAGCACCACCATTATCCCTGCACATCTTGATACGCCTTCATGTCATCCTACTCATCCGCTTTAGTAGCTGCGGTGTCACAAGCTAGAAGACCAGCGTCCACGTACCGCTTCTTCCTGACGTATGATCTGATGATACGGCATTGGCTAGTGTCGTAAGATCCGGACTTCGAGGCGGTCAAGGACAAGGAGCTGGTGCATTTGGGGACCCACGTCCTATCCACCGGTCGGGGAACAGTTCATTCAGGTATTCACGAACAGCAAGTGCGAATTGGGTGGGAGCTCCATCGTGTTGCTAAACAAGCGTGTCGTTGATGCCCAAATTCTGCAGCTGCGGAAGAAGCTAGTCATTAAACATCTCCAGATAAGTAACATGGGTCACGGAACTCTTAAAGAAGTACGGACCAAAGATGTGTTCTTCAGTCATCTCCGTCCAATGCATGACGTGCGGATTGTTCTCAATTTCTTGGTAAAAATGTGTTGTTTTTTTTCATATGAAGATGTTCCTATCCCGCGAACTCCGATAAATTGCATATTCATCAGAGAAAAAATGCACTTCCGAGCACGAATGGTGGGGAAGGCTTCCAGCAAGATCCTGCACGCTTCCTGCCGGTGGTTTAAGTCATCGTCCGTTAGTTCATTGATGACCATTGACCGGAATGCTTGCAGGCCCAAGTCCGTTTTCATGTGGAGTTGCAATGTGCTCTTTTTGATTCCAAGTTCTGCAGCATGCTTTCGGGACGAATTGCAGGGTACCATCCGAAACACTTCCCAGGCGAAAAGCTTTCTTCTCCCACGTGATCAAAGGCTGACGATTTGGTGGCTTCTTACCGAACCGTTCACGGATAGTATCCATCACCTGTGTCATATTTTCGTTGTTGTGCTTCCGTTCATGGACCCACACACTTGTTACTGAGCGCTCTTCTAAAGTGAAGTCGCTGGTATCTGCCATTGCTCTTCACCAAACACAGAAAGGCGAGACAATGAGCTGGTCAACGCACATACTTTATTCTCCACCCTGGGCAGTCACGTGGCAGTTACGCGGCAATCACGTTGCAATTCACATGAGGAGCACTGTTGCCATATCAATGATCGGGATGGGAGGTTCAAATCTTAAATATCTTACCATCTTACACTGTTACACGCATTTAGTTCAGATGTAAAGGGACTTTCTGGCCACATTGTATATTGACATTCGGTTCTAATCATATGAAAGAAGACAATGGAGGGGGTCAATTGTTTTATATACACAGGATAATTCTCCCGATTACATGAGTTAACGAATACTGTAGACAACTTGGCTGATATGCTAAGTTCCAAGATGGCTAATCCTTGTATATCCATCTCTTTACTTTATGAATGTCATCATTATTCATGTTTATTCTTTTTAGGCTTCAGTAGCAGCCTTACATAAATGAATTTAAGGCGTCAGTCAGCCTGTCAATCTCTTGACAACTTTCAACTCAGGAACTACTAGGGCTACGAAGGTGGTTGAGGTGTAGTTCGAAAGGTTTAAGCGAAATATTTACGACATAGATCATTCAAAGTGGACACTCGAAGCCTGGCGTTAGCATATATACACAATCTTTCGACTAGGCCTCGCCTCACTTGTTGAACATTTATAACCTGGTTTTGTATGTTTCACAGCGAAGTATATCATCTTATGGCGGAGTATACAAGCATGTTATAGAAAATGAATAAAAATTCGCTCCCATGGAGTCCAGTCATGTTATTCCCTGATAAATTCTGAGGCATAAACTGTCTTTTCAAAAGTTTTCTACGATACGTAGCTTTCGAGTAATTAAGAGGAAGTATAGTTAATGTGACTGTCCTGTAAAATGTATAGGTTTAACATTTTATAGACTAGAGGCGAAGCTCCCGGTAGTGTGACAGTAGATGAGGCTATAGACTACTATCCTACACAATCTCATATGTGGGTCTCAGTTGATTTATAATTACATATGAAGGAATTTGTAGACTGAAAAAGACTGTTTTCTTACCATCCAATATTGAACTAAGGGCTGAAAATTGGTAGGCAGGAAGCCTACAGTCACCCTGTTACGTAGTTGGAGAAGTCTCGCTGATAGATCATTAGTTGTTATACGCTTTACATTGTTGTCAATCAACAAAATTGTCCCTTTAACTGACACCAAAACATCCAGATGTTAAAAATTCAGATCGTAACCAAACTTTGTGTATTGATAGATTATCTAACAAAAATCCTGTATTTTGTCTAGAACCTGCCCTTCAGTAGGAAATGTGTAAATGATAATTAATGAGAAATATCTGATGTCCGGAGAGTTGTAGAAGCATTGGTTGTTGTTATATTTGCTGGTTGTTATATTTACCGGTTGGTGTAAGTGTCGTCTGCTTCTTGGGTTGCTTATGAAGCATTATGTAATTCTTGTTGTTTATGGTTTGTTTTCATTGTGGTTATATTAACACACTGACCCAATGATCAACTTCGCATTACAGTATAAACGTTCCTTCCAGCAGCTCTGGTGGAACAAAAGGTAGAGCGTTAGCTTACAGTAGGAAAGGTCCGGGGTTTAAACCCTGCTCGCAATGTATTTTTCCTTTTTTTTTACTTTTATGTTGTATCTGTGCTAATGTTATATATTAGAATATGCATTTGATATGTAAAGGGAATGTTATTGTTAAATAGTTTTTTGTTTTCTCATTTGTATTTTTCTTTTTGTACCGTTTATTTAAAATCTACTAATTTACCTAGAGCAAATGTGTTCACGTAAAGAACAGAAACAATATGATAATAAGAATAAATAAACGTTTACATTAGAATTACCGAATCAATAATAATAATTCCACGTGTGTAATGCAACCGCTTATTTATTTTTATTCTCATGCTGTTTCTGTTCTTCATGTGAACACACAATAATTATTGTTCCAGATAATTTCTCAGATTTAAATCAAAATGCAAAAACGATAATACTAAAAGCTATAAAGAAATAACATTTATTTTATCTGTCGAAAGCATATTGTAGAATATAACTATTGCACAGGTGCTACGGAAAGAGTGAAAATGAAATTCACGTCGCCCCTGGACTCGACAGGTGACGTCTCACACTATAAGCTAACGCTCAGATGGGGATTAAAATAGTAAAAACGGCGGAAGTCGCCATGATACGACAGGTCACTTGGGTTCTTATGTAACACTTGCACTGTAAATACAACGGTGAAAACAGCGATTGCAAGTTCCTAGCGTGGTGCAGTAGTAGTGCTTACGAAATAAAAAAAACACGTTCGAATACCGGCGGGTTAAGATTTTTTCTTTCAAAATGTATTTTTATATGTTCATATTTATTATTAATAATTGCTTGTGATGCTACTGAAAGCTGGGATGTATATAAATAAACCAGGGCTGGATGCACACCGAGAGAAGCGAGGCGTGAAAGGGGACATGGTGCGTCGGAAGTGAGTTGGGCGGTGTCAGCCGAGAGGTGCGCAGCCCCCGGTT
>JAGDQP010019705.1:0-34468 GCA_022664845.1 Lepisma saccharinum | reverse complement strand
TTTATCTGCCTCCTGTTTCGAAGATATTTGAACCACCGATTGAATTTGTTGGTAATTTTCCGCTGACCATAGCAATGCCAAGAAACAAGTATACTTTGTTTAGTAAAATCGGCAAGACAATATTGAGAAATGATTAAAAAAAAAATATATATATATAAAATAAAAACTTATGAGGTGGGAAAATGTATTCTCTTGTATTATTGATTGTAGATTTTTTTTCAACTTTTTCTTCCTTTTAGACAACAATGGGCACGTACTTCGACCAAGGAATATCTTAATAATTTTAGAAGTAGTATCATTTTCATTGTGATTACTTATGCGCAGTGTTGGATATAAAATTGACGTAGTTTTTAACACAAGGATATTAATTAAAGTGTTTGACCTTGTTTTTATTTTGCACATTTCAAAGATTTTCGTAAATTTGTAGCGCACCAGTCTACACGGCAAATGACATCCAACAATTACTGGCCTAAAATTCTGACAATCATGTGACACCAAACATTAGGCATCCGATTTCACTCTATTTAAAATTCCATTGACTTTTAAATGTGTGTGTAGAGTGTTCGAACTCGAACTTTTCGAACTAATATGTGTGTAGGGTTTTCGAACGTGAGTCTAGTAAACATCTCCATAGCACAACAGCTTCTCTGCAGACCGACATTGCCCCTGTAATGTCCCAGAGTAATAGGGGCCACTTGATTCGTGGATGTCACCGCTTCAGGTCCAGTATTGAAGCCGTCATTCCTGCTCAAGGTGGTTTCATTAAATAAACATGTAAGTGAACTAATGTTGCACATTTGTACATATTTTCATCACAATAAACTTGGATCATCGTCAGATAGAGCTGTCTTTATTTTGTACGCACACGTGTCCTCAAATAGCCTACGCAACCTGTATATACGTATCAAACACAACTGATGTAATCGCATAATGTAAAACCGGCTGAACCGACTGTAACAAAATTTGGCATGAAAGGAATCTTATTCATGGTTATAGGCATAATTATCTTTCCATCGTCACACTTTGGAAGGGACGAATTCACATAAATATGTTCCTAAGAACTAATTTCTTTTTGAGGAACTTTATCGTTCGAACTATTTCGTTTCGCAAAATACGTAATATAAACGGATTCATGTTCTTTTTAAGGAGGAATGAGTATATATAACCAAAATCATTCCTGTTTCTATGATCTGAGAACTTACTTTGCACAAACGTACTGTATATAAATTTCGTTTGGCGAATGCTCAAGTCTTAAAATATTTTATAGAACGAAAAACTGACACGTGATTCACCATCTAGTCATAAACTCATCATCATACAACTTTTTTTGACCGATACTTTCGTGAGGAACTGGAACGTTATAAGTTCTTTTCTCCTGAAACGTAGAAACATTCCTTCTTTTTGAAGAACTTGGAACGTTCTTTTTTAATTCAAGGCTTTGGACTAAACTCCAATGATAACTGATCTTTGAATAAGCTTCTTTTTCAGGAACTTCCCCAAGACTGCCTGTGGTAACAAGACTAATAAGTAATAAACTCGTTTTCGTCCACTACGTGAGAGCAGTTGCACAAACTCTAATCAATCATGACATGATTTGTAAACTAATATAGTGGACAATATTCTTAATGCTTTAAAAAGGTAAAGCTATCCCCTGTGCGATACGCACGCGCCGTGAACGGCGAATAGGGGATGTGAGGTAGCGCTCAATATATTCTCGGCCTACGATACGAAGTGAGGTGGGGTGGCCAGTTCCATGCTCTACCGCCTTTACCTTGCCAATGCTTTGGTACATTAAAGTAGTAGTAGTAATAGTAGTAGTCAGTGGCGGTAGGTAATTGTTTCTTCGGGCTATTGGATTACTGGATGTAAGATTGAATCAGATTGTTTGTGTAGTTCCACACCATCTGTTGATTAGTTCAAGACTTTGGTACTGATCAATAGGTTTCCGACTATATCAATAGATGGTAGACCGTGTGCTGTTTAGTCAAGTTAGAGCTTAATATTTTTCTTGTGGTAATTAGAACATTTATGGTTAATTATATTCTCTATTTATGGCATTATCGCATTCTTTCGCGTTTTAAATTGTCTATTCTCTCGTGATTATTATTTAATATCTAGACAGTCACGTTTTCTTGTAGAACTTGGAATTTTCTGTATATATTCTGATATTTTCTGAATTCTGAAAATCTTAGCTAATCTATGTCAGTCTAGTAGTTTAGCTTCGCTTTTTCACTTTGCGTTTACTCGTTTTTCTTTAGAGTGTGGGTTAGAGATTACGCGTTTCTAGTGGGACGCCTTTCGCTGATTCCAGCAACACATCTTCTCTGTCGACTCTTTCTATTTCTCCATTTTCTCTTTTCATATTTTATGAAAATATATACTATTACGTTCTATTTAGTATTCATGGATTGTAAATATGTACGAGATTTTACTTATTTTTATTATTAATAATTTTTGCAAATTAATTAATTACAGAGTTGGAAACATTTTTTTTCTTTGTATGTTTGTGTGAGAGAAGCATGGCCGCCGCGTGCACAACAGCTCGCTATACAGGCGAAGTAGTTTAGCTTTGTGACAAGGTGTGAGTTACTGACATGTAACTATTATAGACAATCATTAGAATAAGTGTGTTACTAACATGTAACCATTACAGACAGTCGTGGAACAAAGTGTGTGCTACTGACAAGTACAAATAATCATACAAGCTCAGGACATGATGAGTGCTAGTGTCATTCATTACCAAATGGTGTTGTACACAACAACGAATCATTATACATTTGTAGCAACAGTCTATGTGATATTGGCAGCCATGCTCATGTGTTAGTGATTTTATATAAGTGCTTTCGAATATATATTATATATACCACTTTAAGTGTGTTTCATCATTTCATAAATTCAGTGATTTGCATCATCACCCATTGGAAAAAACAGTCCGTTCATCCTGAACTGGTCCTCGGTTTTGTTAGGTCTCAACTACTCGTTCAAACAAACATTTTGTTAGCGAAGTTTTGAGACAGGTGTACATCATGTTATTTTCAACCAACGTTCTATATATCTTAGTTAAATATAACTCCGAATGAGTTTTATTTAAGTTCTTTTCCACTTTTCTCTAAATCTTTCGACTTTTGGTGGAACTAGTCTTTTCTCATTCTTGATTTAAATAAGCAGACGCTCCACTCTCTTATACAGCATCCTAAGATATACATGGAGTAGTTTTTTTTTTTTTTGTTTTTTTTAACGCTATTGGAATAAAACCTTTTTCAACGCAAATTTCGATGAGCACCTACGTTTTTTCCAATAAAAGTTCGTCCTAAAGTTGTGGGAATCGTTTTTTGGCAAAAATACATGGAAATGGAGGACTAAAGGCTTGGCGCCATATCCGGTTGGTTGCCATAGCAGCGGCGGAGGTCAAGTCTAAACAACAGTGAACAGTCAAGTAAGTTAGATGGTAGGAACGTAGACAGTAACTTGTGGAAGTAATGGCTGATTTTTTTTTCTTTTTCTGGTTTTCATCCTTTTAAAGCGACATGTCTCTCTCTCATTGTAATGTTTGCAATCTGGTACGAAGCACATACCCATGATGAATTATTATTATCGAAGAAACTACATAAACCAACCACTGTTGTTTAGACTTGAACATGGCGGGTTACCATGGCAACCAACCGGATCTGACAGAAGACTTTTGTGGTCTATAGGCGTGATAGAAATTAAAAACAGTTTGTGGATATAGAAGCCCTCTCCATATTGACTGTTTTCCGGCTTTTATGAAGTGAGATTTGTCCGTGTGTGCATTATGTGCAGTGACAAAAATAGGTGATAGTGCCTTCAAAAATTTCCTCAATTTTAATTTCGAACAGTAAGGTTTATATCTTGGATAGCAACATGATTAGGTTAAAGAGTTTGGAAAGGGGGAAATGGTGTTTTTTCTTTTTAGGCATGCATAATCAAAAAAACTTTTTTTTACTTTTTAGTACGCATTGATTAAGAAAAGAATGTCTTAAAAAAGATTTTTCATGTTTCTTTTTTATCTTAGTCCATGCTCTCTATGCCTCCATGATTGTGTATCTGATCAACTTCTATTAGTACAACTTCTTACTGCTGCTTACGAGAAATTAAATAGTTGGCAAAAAGCCTATGATTTTAATTTCTAAATCCTATAACTGATAAATACTGAATTATTTATCTAAAGCTAAATTACTGAAGGTAACTTGATACATGGTATATTAATTAAAAATATTTGATACATGAAGCAATAGTGACATTATGATGATACTCTACATAGTTGTTTTAGTTCTGATCTGCGTTATTACACAGTAAGCTCTCAATATACGTAACTTCGATTATGAATACATTAAGAACATTAAGGAAATATTTCGCTTTTATGTTTGTTAGTTCAGGCGGTATTATTATGGAAAGTTCTCCTTGTAAACTCCAGTGATAGTTTCGAAGTGGGAGCTGGGTGCCGCCCGGGTGGCCGAGCGGTCTGCGGCGGTAGGCCATCGGCTCGAAGGTCCCGGGTTCGAGTCCCGGCATGGGTGTGGATTTTAACAGCTAAAGGTGAATCGTGACGGACCGAGGTCCAAAGTTACTAGACGCCCATATAAAAATAAAGTTGACCAAAGTGGGAGCTGGGTAACAATGCGATGGCATGGATTAGGTTGGGTTAGGTACGGATTGATGATGGATAGATGAACGAGTTATTAGGTTGGAAGTGTCTCTTGATAAATTGAATCGTTGACGAATATATATAAATGCGTAATTAATTATTCTGGGGAACACCCTTCCTATTCGAATAATTTTATTAGCTTAGGTGAGATTGATACTGGGTGGATTATTCCTCAGCCTTAAGACAGGTGACCTTGCAGAAGCGTAAAGGGTGAGTCAAGCGTACTTGCCAGATATATTTTTCTTTATTTCGGAGTGGACACTATTAAAGTTTAGAGAGTTTTAGTAACGTAGCTGTAGCTGGTGAGCCAAGGCATTGAAACTGGAGTGTCCCCACTTCCTGGGAACGTCGGTAAAGCTTAGTGAGGTACCGTACTTGGCGTCTATATGTCGTATATCACTGGACTAGTTCGATATATCTTTTCTTTTAATTCCTGTCTGTTTTCCTGTGTCTTATCCTTCTTATTGTCCTCCACTTATTGTATAAGTTAAATAAAATTATTATTATTATTATTACTTCTTAAAGAATATATTACGTAAGGAAAGCAAAACGTTTTTTCATATGTTTTCATTTCAATACTCTGAAACGTTATTCTTTCAAAGGGAAGTGAGGCTTGACGGACACCAAAGTTCATTACCAAACCGAAGACTAGCAAACTGCTCTAAGTAGTTGAGACGAACATTTACGATGATCTCCGAACACAGCCCTAAACAGGCGATTACTTTCCACCGTTTCTCTTCTACTTTTACGTCAGACTTCTCACTTGTCTCGAGGAATCAAATGTCCAGTCTTTTATTGGAAAACCTATTCTCACAGTCTTGATGTTGTTATACCTCATCCAATCATATATCATTAATACACGCTTACCGAGGCGGGTGAGCCTCCTCAGGGCCAATCAGAACCGAGTTGAACTTTGGTTCTTGATGAGCTGTTCCGTACTTTAAACAGCTTGTTCGTTGATATATATGATATGCTGAGTGAATATGAACTTCGATCTGTTTAATAAGATGAAATATGAACTGCAGATTTTGTAGATTATAATATTGTTCTTTGGACTGTAAGAGAAGCATTACACTTTGGTCTTGACGTCACCAGACACTGTCAGCTCTGAGTCTCAAAGTACAATTCTCGTTGAAAAACAATGATACTAAACAGAGATGAAAACGAATGATTGTTTTAACTGAAAACACTTTTTCTTTGCTTTTTGAATATGAGATTTTGGTTCTCTATAAAATAAAGCTAATTTTATTTACAACTACCTTTTAGCAATGGGTATTATTTCACAACTCTAAATAAATTAATATATATTGTTGAATGGTAAATAACACCTAATGCTAAAAGGTAAATGTAAATAGAGAAAAGCGTTATTCTACAAAAGAACCTAACTTCTTTTGTAGAATAACGTATCTGAGCAACATCGTATCTAACTTCGTATCTGTATCTAACTTCTAACTTCGTATCTGAGCAAACCAAGATTTAGTTTTGTCTTATTAAGCATGAACAATCTTTCAACTCACGTGAATATTACATATTTGTTCAAAGCAACTACATTCCGTTCTCCGGACAATGAGGACCTCCGAGGCTGTTTCCTTACTGTACCATCATGTGTAAAGAAAGGAGGGGTGCTGACATTTGACTCGCCACGCTGTCAGCTAATGCGGGTTGGTGAGCAGCCCATCCATGTTCGTTCGCCAAGCAGTTGCTTCGGTACTAACAGGCCCCACAACGTGAACGTACGGATCTTTATAGAATATCTATTTTCTCTCACATCTTTCGATGTTTGTTGGAAAGTTGGTTGACCTTTTCTATTTGCTTTCTCGCATGTTAACTACATAACGGATGCACGCTAGTTCGTGACGGTCTGCAAACTAGGGCCGGTCTTACTATAAATTGTTTCTGTACAGTTATAAGTATGATACTGAACGCTACTGAAAGTATTATGCATTTTTACGGAATTCCTAGTGGGGATGAAGGCGATAGTCCTCCACCGGAGAATGAAGCCTTTTCTCCCGATATTTTCCACAGTGCATCTTCCTCAAGTTTGGAACTAGAGTTTAATTCAGAGAGTGAAGATGATGGATATTCTACTTTTAGTGAGGAGAAATGTGATAGTGTTCTTCAGAACAGTGAAGTTTCATCTATTACTATGTCTCAAAGTGAAAATTCATGTAATTGTGTGAATTTCAACATTGATAATGATTGTATATTTGAAGCTATGGAAAATTGGGAATATAAATGAATCGTCCGTTATTGTGTGCTGAGTGTTTCTACAATGTATCTAATCGAGGAAAACATCGATGTGTTACACGATCTCTAGATGAAGACAATTCTTTAAGGAGACATACATTTAGAGTGATAATGGATTTAGTTATTTTTTCATATTTATATCTATCTTTCGAATCGTGTGTATTTTTATAGTGTTGAAATTTTGGAATATTTTCTTCGAAGTATACTTTTACTGAAAGTATGTTACTGGATGATGTTAAAAATAAACTTATTCAGAAAGACATAATGCAGAACTAGATAGTGACTGAGAGTGAATTTACGTTAAGAACTTTGAACAGCTGAAAGTTTTTTAATTGTGATAATTGAAAGATTTTAAACTGTGAATTTTACTATACGAACAGACATAAAAGTGTGATTTTACTTGAACATGTGAACTTATTAAAAAAAATGCTTGTAAAACTTTAGTAAACTTTATTTTTATTTGGGCAACTCTAGTAACTTTGGACTTCGCCCCGTCACGATTCGCCCCTTAGCTATTAAAATCCACATCCATGCCCCTGCCGTGACTCGAACCCGGGAGCTTCGAGTCGTTGGCCTGCCGCCGTAGACCGCATGGCTACTCGGCCGGCTAAAACTGTTTGTGTATCATGTAAGTAAATGTGTGTTTATACTTACCATATTCATTACACTGCCTTCGTTTGTAAGATTTACATTTTTAAAGCTATTGTATAATTATGAAATAAATATATTTCTATACTCCATACCTTTCTTGTTTTCTTTCAAGGATTTATTAAATAAGACTTATTTTTAGTTTCTACCAAAAACTGTATTTACCTTTTTCTTTTCGTTTTATAATATTTTCGTGAGAGATTTTACAATCTCATCATTTCTTCAAGATTCGTAGTATGAAAATAGGATATCACATTTTTCCTCGCACACTGAAATAAAAGCTATACAGAATGGTCCGAAAATTATTGAAGTTTCGTGTTGAATTTAAATTTTATTCATATAGTATACTTTGCAATTTCGTTTTTAAAATTTTGCAATTGGCTTTGTAGGTTCATTTCCGAGCCTATCAGAATAATGTCCTCGTCCATGTTTATCAATATAAAATATATATATATATATATATATATATATATATCGCAGTCCAGTAAGTTCCAGGTGAAGTTGACGGACATAAATTAATAATACTTGCTTTCGGGTAATGAATTTGTTTTGGTAAAGTATCCACTGAGTATATTTCTGTAAGCGTAGTTGTACTAGCACAGTCTTGAAGTACTACTTTTAAAATTTCGTCACTCCACTTCTCAGTCACTTTCACTTATCGATTTTGATTCATACACTGATCTATTTTCAGGTAATATAAAAATACGTTGATGATAACTTAAATACTTTGCATGTAGTGAGGCATCTTTTATGGCACAAGGAAAACTTGTAAACTGATGAAGATGATGAGCACAACTTTGTGATGGAAATGCTAAAGCATTATATTTTGGACACTGAATTCTAAATTAATCACTTTTCTGAAGGGACTCTAGAAAAACTTGACATGCTTTGCTGTGCGTGTAAACATTAAGCCTGTGTGAGATATACTTAGTATGTTTTTAACTTCCCCATATTCAACTTCGCCTTCTATTCACGTTAAACTAAACACTAGGGTTTAAAAAGTACGCAAAACTGGCGCGCCAAGGCCATCGATCATTAGATTTGGTCACCTGGAGTAACACCTTTTGGCCAAAATTGGCCACAAGTTCTTTGCTCCAAATTCTCAACATTACCGGCATCAATACATAACAGGAAAATGTATAATGGAGGAATGTTTCAAATTGTTTATATTTGCATGCTTATTCATCCTAGTTCTTGGCTAATTTGAGTATGATGGTTACATTATTATGTAATATGCATGCTTTGAATTTTATTTTAAGGCCTACAGGCATCTATGGCTCAGGCCAGGATATGGTGTAGAGAGGATGTTGTAGACAGCCAGAACCCACCTGCCATTCCTGGTATGACTGAGGAAAAATTTGGAAAACTAGTCAGGATATTTGACCACTGGGATCGATCCCATGACCTCCCGAATGCTAAACCAATACTCTACCATTGAGCCAAGGCCGATCGGTGTAACATCCGTGTAATGTATGTTTAATGTCAATAAAACAATATCTTATATGAGGCCATCAGTGATTACAAATGGCCACCACTAAATTATTCAGGTGGTCTCACTGGCCACCAAATTTTAGAGACCTTTTTAAACATTTCCGAACACATGCTGGCTTAAATAATCATTTGCATATCTTCAACTAGGAATGATTTTTGATAATTGAAAGGAGGTTTAAATATTCAACTTTGAAAACTATTGGTATCTGTATGAACTATGGCTAATTCTTTCACTCTGAAATTATTTTCTTCATTATGATCAAACGCAGAAAATTGTAAAACAGTCCTCATGGTTGAACACAAACTAAACTAAATCTTACATGGTATGATCCGTATATACATTTCAATCTTTATCGATTTGTATAAGCAAATCAAATTGAGTGTAAATAATACATGAACTAGAATTTGGAAGATTTTGACAACCCTATTTTGAGATAAACTGGAGAATCCTTAATAACATAGTATGTAGAATCATCCAAAGTATTAGTAGGAGAAATAATAAAAGCATAAAGAGAAAAAACATGGGGGTAATCAGAATGTATGACTGACTTACATTTCCATCAAATATCCCAGTTCCAGAGAACAGGGTGTGATAACTTTGAACCTATACCTGATTTGCATAACCAAGAAAAAAGTGTGGGAGGATAAAATTGGGAACCAGCTTGTTAACATTAAAAGTTTGAAAGTGGATGGGATATCCATGGTATTTCCCATTGAATGCAGTGTGTGCAACAAAACCTACAATGAGACTCTTCGGTACATTTCCAAGACAATTATCTAGATTATATGAACTGACATTAACTGCAAGAGTATGTACTCTTGTTTCAACTCTAGTCAGCAGTAATTTCGCAGTATCATCACTCATAAAACTGTTTAATTGTAGAGCTAAATAACCAGAAATATTAATTCGGCGAACATAGAGAATAACGTCTTCTAGTTTAACTTTAAATGGTGAATTTTCAGCTGCCATTAAGCAGAATGCGTCTTTACTACGACTTAATTTTATACGAAGATTAACTTTCTTTGGAAGAATACGATTTAATTCAGACATATCTGTATTGAGTCTTCGATACATATCATACAATAAAAGCATAAAGAGAGAAAAACAGCAATTAATGATTTTAATTTATAATAAACAGCATTATTTTCATTGAGACTATTAGAATGGCCGCAGTATTCTTATACCATAATTCAGTAGTTAAAAAAGATTTGCTTGCGTGTTCAGAATAAATAAATTTCATAGTATGCTCTAAAAGGCTACGTAACATTTGAAGAAGAAACAATTTTATCATTTAAGAAAACATCCACTTGACTAAAAAGTGCACGTAAGAAATTTTTGACCGGCGCCACATTATAAGTTTATTTTTAGCAATCCAGTTTAAGTAAAATTATATTTCGAAGAAAATATTCCAAAATTTCAACACTATAAAAATCCACATGATTCGAAAGATACATGTTATAAATATGAAAAAATAACTAAATCCATTATAACTCTAAATGTATGTCTCCTTAAAGAATTGTCTTCATCTAGAGATCGTGTAACACATCGATGTCTTCCTCGACTAGATACATTGTAGAAATACTCAGCACACAATAACGGACGATTCATTTATATTCCCAGTTTTCCATAGCTTCAAATATACAATCATTATCAATGTTGAAATTCACACAATTACATGAATTTTCACTTTGAGACATAGTAATAGATGAAACTTCACTGTTCTGAAGAACACTATCACATTTCTCCTCACTAAAAGTAGAATAACCATCATCTTCACTCTCTGAATTAAACTCTAGTTCCAAACTTGAGGAAGATGCACTGTGGAAAATATCGGGAGAAAAGGCTTCATTCTCCAGTAAAGGTCCATCGCCTTCATCCACACTAGGAATTTCGTAAAAATGAATTATACTTTCAGTAGCGTTCAGTATCATACTTATAACTACAGAAATAATTTATAGTAAGACTATACACGTTATACCCTAGTTTGCAGACCGTAATAAACTAGCGTGCATCCGTTATATAGTTAACATGAGAGAAAGCAAATAGAAAAGTCAACCTACTTTCCAACGAACATTGAAAGATGTGAGAGAAAATAGATGTTCTATAAAGATTCATTATACGGTAAACATTAAAAGATACAAAGGTCAACCTACTTTCCATGAACATGAAAATAACTTAGTTCTAGATATTTCTGACAGAACCGTTAATTTGAAAGAACGTCAAATTACTTTCCAACGAATATCGAAAGATATGAGAGAAGTGTTCTAGAGACTTCTGTTAAACCGTTACTTCCGAACAAGGTCAACCTACTTTCCAACAAACATCGACAGATGTGAGAGAGAGAAAATTCTAGTACGTTCTATGAAGTCTTCGCATGTGCAGATCATGACCTACTCTTCCAGGCATGAAAATGTGAGAGAAAGCAAATAGTAGTTCAAGTTATGTTCTCCGCAGCAGTCACGGGACGTATCCTCCCTACGTTTATGGCAAATGCTCCAGTATTCACTGAAAATGATGACTATAATCCCTGCCAGAAATAAATCAAATATCCTTAAAAATATAATAGCGCGTTCGCGAGCGAGCGGGGAAATATATGCGATTTAAATATTTTCATTATATCATGAATATATATCTATTAAAGTTTTGATACGTCTGCAAAGAAAGATCAATTTGTTTTCTCTCACAGCTTTCGATGTTCGTTGGAAAGTAGTTATTTTAATTAGAAAATTAATAACCATATACTAAGGTTAGGTCTGCAAGGAAACATTCTATTAGATACGTCATTACCTAAAAGAGGTCAAGAAAACATTTAGAATGTACTTCCCTTAGGTTAGGTCTGCAGGTTATGACCTACAAACCACTTGACCGAGGGGCCTCTGACATTAGAAAGAGCTAAAATAGAAATCAATATACCTTGTCACAAGTCCTACTCAGTTCTGTTGTGGTTGAGATCATAATGTGGTTACTATAAGAAAGCAGGATAAACTGGATGGTCAGAGTAAATAAGTGTTGCTGTTAAAGGCAATGCGTAATGGAAATCTCGACGCAAAAGAATTATCATGAATATAGGGATAACTAAATGTTGTAATTATGTAAAGAAATTATGATGATTTGCATGGTCTTGGGAACGATCCCAACGGCTGACCACCCTAACTGAGGTTTTCCCAGGGTTTTCCTCAGTCACAAAGTGTACCTTCAAAAATAGTTCCTGTTCGACTACAGTCCAACATCATTTCCCCCACTATTTTCCGAATTTGAACGTAAAGGCAAAAGATAATTTAAATTTAATTCAATCGTTGATTCGAGTTGCTAAAATTTATATTAATCACACATGATGAACGTGATTAAAATATTTTTCTCGTGTTTGAAAGGGAAAGTCTCCAAAAATGTGAACAGAATGCACGACAGAACGTTCAGCATCTCCACACACTTCCTCCCCCCCTATATATGAAGATAAAGATATGGAACGAGAATGAGTGATGGAGTGTTATTTAGTGAGAGGAAACAAAGGAAACACGTGAACCCGAATCCCTTCCCACATGGCGTTTGTTAATCGCATTTCTCACATGTTATGAGCTGGACTAGACCCAGAGCCTTGCAAGCCATGATCATTATTTCCTCTTATAATTACATTACTATTCCTATATTCGTTAAAATTCTTTTGTCTCGAGATATCCATTACGCATTGTTCTTGAATAGCAATACTTAATTACTCTTATCATTTAATTTAACATGCTTTCTTATACTAATAAAATTATGACCTCAACCACAACAGAACTGTTATGGACTCCTTTTGTATACACTGCTTTTAAATAAACATATCGTCGTCGGAACTGCAATACCCCCTATGTGGCAAACCATGAATTTTTCAGGAAGGCCAAAAATCCAGTTTCTGTACTACAGACTAGAATACAATTTAGGTACTGAAAAGTTGCTATATCTCAAAAAGTAGTCATTTCCACATGATTTTTTTTACAGTATGCCGAGTACACAGAACTTTAAATTGGTAGAAAAACATGAAAAGTTGAAAAATGCCACATAGGGGGTATTGCAGTTCCGACGACGATATACTGGATATATAATATTGTTACTACCAATGTTAGTTTTACAACGCAATCAGAAACTACACATTAGCAAGTATTTGGAACTAAGAGAAGAGTGCCATTGGTTGCCCGAGTTAAATAATTCGTGCGCTCTCAGTGAGTGTGGACACGAATTGAACCGTAGTAAGATCTTCAATTTGAACGCAGTAGTTGGGAAGACACTTTACAAAAATATTGAAGCCATCTATAAATACTCACAAGTACGTTAAGACTAATGATCAAATCAATCAATCGAAAGAAGAGAGAATTGGGTGTAAAAACTAGCTGAATTTACACAACGCATACATAAACACAAGGAGAGGAAAGAATAGGATTAACAATTTATGCGCCACAGAACCCAAACGTGAAAGGGACAGAGAAGGACAGATAAAAAAATCGAACTTAATAACCTGAACTGTTTGCCAATTTCTTTTATTTAAAAAATAAAGATACTGACAATTCAATTCTAGCTTGCTATTACATTATAAATAGTTATTTTTAATATTTGAAAGGTATTAATTGCATTCCGTTATAAGTTTCCTTTATTTTGAGCCATTGTTGTATAGTTCAGATTACACCCCATAATATTAGTTTGAGTTCATTATGAATGCAACATCAGTCCTATCTCCTACATAATAATATTATATCTTGGAAAACGTCTTAGTCCGAGGAAAGCTTCACTCTATTCTGTTATATATTTAAGCTTGATATGTTTTTATTTCCAAAATCACGCCCTCTTGGACGATATGCAAACTAGTGTAATATGAATATATAGAGCTATGCTTATTCCAGGATGATATTGCATGTGTAATACTTTCCGCGTGTGTTATATCTTATTGAAAAGATCATTTGTTCCTCTCCTATGTATAATCCCTCCACGCTTCAGTAACCAATGGATGCTGTATCAGTCTTCTTCCAAGGACAGTGTTCTAAGGTTAAAGTCTACCATTATGAATGTAAAATCAGCATACTACATCATATGGAATCGAAGATATTAATGATCTATAGTCTAAATTCTACCAAGTTCGGTCTTAGCCCTTATTATATATGTGCGCTGCGTTATTTCTTAAACTATGCTATACTTATCAGTATTCATCTAGTCTTTGAGGAATAAAAATATAAAGTAGGAATTAAAATAAATATTACTTCCCACTTCGGTGCAACAACCTTCGTTATTCCATACAAAGCTTTCCAATGGTCGTCCCGAGATGTTTTTATTACGACTTATATGGTGAGAACTTAACATATCAAGTCTTGATTAGATTAAGCTAAATTTTATTTATGGCTTTAGGTATCTAAGGTTCAGATCATCTTGATTTCCTCAATGACCTTAAATCTACCAGTAAAATATCTTCTCAATCATACTGTATACTGAATTAGCTAATATAAACTCCTACATGCTTGGAAATATTCCATCAGTGAAGGGTATTTAGAAAGAGTATTTAAAAACTGTAAGAGGTGATGCATGCAATCCAAGTTATCATATTATTCCATTTTGATATGCTATAGAAACGATCAATCTTTGTTACTACAAGTCCAGTGCATCTTTTAACCATAAGGTTAACCGTATAATTTCTTTAAATTCCTAGTTTGATACTATCTTTTATAGCTTGTGAGAAATTTATGCAACACTCCGATAAAATTAAGTGTGGATTTCAGTAAAATGTCTGATATATTTACTCACAAATATATGGAGTTGTGATTATCTCCAACATACGTTGTAGAATCATTTCCTTAGATAGCTCTACAGACTCATGGTAAAATTCTATCAAAATATCCCCAAATAAATTGTTCATAAATTATACTAAAGAATGCTATTCATTCCTCAATACTTGTAAACATACCCTTGATGGATAGGTCTGGATAAGTACAGTAATAAATACCCATTGTTCCTTGTTAGTGATTCAGCTATAACAGGCTGTCAAAATTGAATAATATTCACAATTTATCTGATTCCTTAACCAGATTATTACATTACATCATGGAAGCTATAAAATTAACATCATTATCTAGTGTAAGGCTGTTTATTTGTCCTCATAAGCAAAGCCTGATCATCCATACCCTTTACATTACGACCATGGCTGCAATGTGAACAGTCGAGCAGCTTTGTTTCAGAGAGACACATTAGCTGTGTCCATAATAACGTTAAAATCTCTAGAAACTTTATTTTTAATAAAGTATTTGTTCAGTCTAATCATTATACAACCTAATATGACATAAGAGTATTGTAAGAGAGACATGCTCCAGGGGGCGATGGACTCTATTGTAAACTTTGAGTCCGTTATGTGTAAAATCAATATCCTGCCTCGTATGTAACTTCGCTCATACATGTTGACTTGATTATAAACTAAGCCCGCTACTCCTAAAATCGATATCCTCTGTCATTTGTAACCTGTCATAGATGATCAACAGCAAGTCATGGGGGCTTAGAAAATATTAGTTCTAAAATATGCTTGATGAGTTCCATTGTGTACTACCTCTAAATATCCTTATTCTCTGTAGTATACATCCCAATATATCAACGTTAAGGAGCATGTATAGTACAGCCAACATTAAGTTAGGTTCAGTATTATGGATAAAACATCTGTTATACAAATGATAATATATGCTTGAAGACTTCCATTATGTACTGACTGTAAACATTCATATCCTGTGTAGTATCCACCCTCCCGCATATATCGACGGTAACTGGCATGTATAGTATAGCTAATATTAAGCTAGGTTCAATATTATACATAAAGCTGCCGTGTCCTGTCTCTTATGCAATCTGATGATAAATGTCACGTTTAATGCATGAGCTTTGTGCTGTATAGATAGCTCTGTGTACCATTATTAGGAGATATAAATGTTCGACTGACTTTTCTCTCTCAATCACTTTTTTCGTTTTCCTATTTCAAACTGCATAAATATGAACAAGTCATATTAGTAATATTGCTGGAGCAGAAGGGGAGGTGATCAGTAGTCCAACTCGGATGTGTGAGGGTCCTGAGTCGATCCTGTTTCATGCCATGTAGGCTTAGTGGTAAACAGTCATTGTGTTAGATTTCTCAAGGTTCTGTTTCCTCCCAATGTCTTCAATCCAGCAGTTGTCCCATTTAGACTGAACCAAAGTTGTCTAAAGGCCTAAGGGCAGCCCTAATAACTGGTTAACAAAGAATAACAAGTCTTAGTTTGCCGGCAACACTGTTAAACTAACAGTAAAATGTACAACAATCCCAGTGTAGTCATTCCATATTCTTAACAATAGAGAAGGCTTAACGTGCCTTAAAAACCTACTGCTTTAAGTTACTGTATTAAAAGTAGTTAAATAAGGAAACTGAGTAAATTCTCAATCCTGTTTGTCTTACTAACTTTCTGCCAACGTTAAAGGAAGAGTGCATATACTGCAAAAAACCAGAGGTGTAGGATTTATGATACTATATTGCATACGCAAGTGACTGTAAATATGAATTGCTAACAAAGTCCAGGAGACTGTTACATTAACTTAATAACATCTCATGCCTCACCATATTAAAAGAGAATAAATATGTACATACTAAAATATAATCAACTCTAGATCATACAAACAAAGTTGTTCTTTCTGATGACGCCATCGTCCGCTTCATAATTGAGGTAACGTCGTCTATTGACATTATCGCCAGCAAAACATAAGGTCAATAATACCTCATACAACCATTAGCAACCAGTACAATAGACAATTATCTCCAGTAACTAAGCCAGAGTCGCCTAATAATATCACAATCACGCTCTCGTAACCGACTACGACCCTTTAGATTAGCTCACAATCAAACATAAGGTCAATAACACCATATACAATCACTATCAAGCAGTACAATAAATATTTACTCTACAGTAACTGAGCCACGGTCGCTTAATAATATGATCATCATGTTGATCTCGCAAACACCTGTGATCCCTTTAGGTTAACTCATAATCAAATATAAGGTTAATAACACCATATACAACCAGTGTGAAACCGTACAATAAATATTAACCTCAAGTAACTGAGGCACTTTTGCTTAATGATATCATCACCATCATGTTTTATCGCAAACACCTATGTTCCCTTTAGGCTCCCTCGTATTCAAACATGAAACCAATGCCTCACACAAGCACTACTAAGTAGTACAATAAACAATAACCTCAAGAAACTGAGCCACGATTGCCTGATGATCACACCTGATACCGCTCCCTGCTCAGGTCTCCTGACGATATTTGTTAACGTACTGATATGATGTAGGTTAACGAAATATTTATAAATGACATCATATCTCTATACACCAATCAGAAACGGAGTGTAAGATCTTGCATATATTCTACAACAATATGTAAATATGGTAAGTCAACAAATATCTTGACTGATACCAGTTAAATTTCCAAGATTGTATACACTCTTAATATGTATACATGATAACATAAGATCAGCAAGTGCCCTCTCATAACCTCAGTATGTAAGCATAATAAGATAGTCAACAAATGTACTAACTGATAATAGGTAAATTTTCAAGATTGTATGCACATTTTGTGATTTCCAGTACAATGCGTTCGAAGTAAGAGAATGGAGTATAAACAGTTTGATGCAGTACCCGTCCCCTTGAAAAATCCCCCTTCCCCTAATATTTCCAAAATTGTAGGAGTATGACCTAAATTTAAACTGTATATCACGGGGGGCAGCCTGTATAAAATCTGGTGCAACGTAGTCATCCTACCACATGCTCTACAAACTCCCTGAAAATACGGATATAAATTTAAGCAATATACCGCAAGTCATTCTGTATAAAACCCGACAGAACTTTTGAACACCGCCAAATCGGGCGAATTGCACGATTATCCTACTTTATACAATGTTTTAGTACTCAGTACATCTTAACACTAGTCATCTGTAAAATCGTAAGAGTAAATCCCCGTTCGCTTAGTGCCGTGGAAATTCACAATACCTTTTAACTAATGAATTTCTGCAGGTCGTCACAAACAATTTGATTGTTGGTCTTGTAATTCAGGAATTATAAAACACTTCTGTGGATCAATTATGAAATAACTTATAAAACACACACGCTGTTCACCATATAGCATTTCTTCATGACATCAGTTGGCCTTGATTGATAACTTACAAAAAGAGAAAGTGTATACAAATCTCGTTCTCTTTATCTCTTCAAATTGTCTAGTAGCCATTGATCATATTGCATTAATTTCAAACATAATGAACAACGAAATCTAATACGTCGGATTGCCTTACCTGTTCGAAGATGGACATTTTACTGCCCGACGATACTGGTAAGCCACGGCTGTAAACATTTTGTACTGCCTTCTGAATTCAGATTTCAGTAATTTGAATATTATGATTGTTTCAACTTTATTTTATTTTCGGGGTGATTTGCTATCGTTTGAAGTTATTAACAAGCCTCCCCCCTAGAAAGCACAAAGGCAATGAGGTTACGAGAAAGTGTCTAAGAGATGTCTGGGAATTTCCCCCTTCAATTATCACACTGGCCTTCGGTTACAATGCAATGCTGCTGACAGCGCTGCTGGAACCTGGAATTCATGGGCTGAAATCGACGGTAGGATCTCCGTCGCTGTGGTGATAACCTCATACGACGACCACAAACTTTTCCCACGCAGAGAAAAACGACGGAACAGAAAACAAATGTAGGGTCTGAGGTCGGGGAAGTATATAGGATGGGATAGGACCGACGTATAGAACAACAGCTGCGTGTTAGACGTTTACGGTCGGAGGAGACCTTCCAGCAGTTATAACGGTGTTGTCATCACTGCATTGTGTCCCAAAGACATTACTTTGAAAATGGATGTGCACAACAGGAACAAGAACGTCGTACCAGTAATGTGCTCAAAAACACCCATCTTCGAGCTTATTCTTTCTAGTGGTATTTGTTTTAATTTGTATAATTGTAATATTCCTAAACTTCATGAAAATGCAGTATTTCTTCAGTAGATTAAATCTCGTGGGTGTGATGCAGTGCATTAGATCACTATAAGTAGACCTGCAAAGTTACTCGTTCGCCAAATAAGGTATTGAACTCGTCAGTATAGTCCAGCGATAAAAGATTTTGACTGGAGTTCAACACCTTATTTGGCGAACAAGAAATTTTGCAGGTTGATTTATAGTAATCTAATGCACTTCCTCACACCAACGAGATTTAATCTACTGAAATTAATATTTTTATTTATGAAATTAGCGTTCAAAATTTACGGGGTTTAACTTAGGAATTTAAGAATGTTGGCAATTTTGCGGGAAAAAATATACAAGTTTAGAATTTTCGCTTATTTTTTAATCAATATTTCAAATGTCGTACTTAGCAATTTAACAATAATTATATGTAATAAATAATAATCCAGGCAATTACAGATTCATATTAAACGAGACTGTCCGTATATTTGGAACTACTGTTGCTAAAGACCTGCAATTTAATTTAAAATTATGAATAACCAGCGTGGCTTTGTCCAGGTCAAATTCATTGTTACAAACTTATGTCAAGCTATTAATTTTATACAAGTGTGTATATATACGATAATTCAATTTGTAATTTGATGCATTGACGTGACCAACGCATTTGACTCAGTAAACCACTCAATACTGTTAAACAAATTGAGTATGATTGCCTTACCCCCAATGTATTTGAAATTGTTCGCCAGTTGTTTAAATAATCTAACTTTTCAAATAAAAATAAAGGATACGGTATCCTCTTAAAAGAACTTATTATTAATTGTATTTCACAAGATTCCTCACTGTGACATCTTTCTGTCAATGTTTGATGCCGATATCTGTTCATGTATAGATATTATTGTATACAATAATATAAAAACAATTAACAATCGCCAAGATGTTTCCCTTACACAGAGGAACATATGCAATTGGTAAATGGTGTAAAAACAATAAAATGATGATAAATATTTAAAACGTCCATTAGTTACAGAAACAAAACTAATTACTTAGCTAATAATTATAGAATAATGAATAGTAATGTTTTAAGGTGTACTCGTTGAAGGATTTAGGAATCATATTTGAACATAATTTAAGATTCCATTGACATATAAATAATAACCGTGAACTGCAAAAAAAAACTAATTTGTTTTTAAACTTAATCAGTGGAGTAGACTTGTTTATAATAAAACTTATAATTATATTGTTATATTAATTTGAACTATGATATGCTGCAGCGGTATAGCATAGCAATACCAAAACAGATTCAGATTCTTGAGATTGTTATAAGTTACCATACTATCAACATAGATATGAATATTTGTGTCCATACTTTCACTGCGTGTTTAATGTCATAATACTTTTATTTATAAGGGCAATATATTGTAAAGTTTCACAATACGAAGCCATATGTTTTATAATGTAGTATCTTTACTACAGACTTGTGTTTTATTCGTTATAATGCTGCTCATAACACGTTAATAAAGAATTACAATTACAATTAACATTTTAGCTTGCCTAATCAGAAGCAAGAAATTAAATCGCGAATGTAACTTCGAAGGTCCGTTAATTCAAAGTATTGGAGTTCTTAAAAATATCAAACAACTTCAGTTTTGTATATGTCTGTCTAATAGCATAGTCTCATAGTGATTTAAGTTGCAGTTTTTGCGTCCGAATTGTTACGTCTAGAAGGCGTTAAGAAGATAGCATAATACCGTCAAACGGATCAAGTAATCCTGAATGGTAGGGTAATCCTTAACAAAAATGAGCAAAAGTCTGTATTGGTACCTGTTATCTACTCTTCTGCAAATGACATCAAATAAAATATATTATGCAAGATAAAGAGTTCCCAAAAGGATACTGATAACATGTATGTAATAAGTACTAACAAACTTAAAAAAATAACATAAAACTAAAATATTTATCTTTGAAGAATAAGCCCGAAAAAGTATGCTGTTGCAACATGAAATCTCATGCTCATAGTGATTATGTTATGACTCCAAGTATCTGTAACGGAAACCAAAGAAGTATTTTTTGGAAAGGTATACAGATGTCATATGACTGCATTTTTAAGAACTTAAGACAAAAACTTATCCTGTTTGGGTTAATCCTTAACAAAGGAATAATGCCGAATATTACACGTCATTAATATGTTATTGATTATTGGTTATTATTGTTTGTTTTCAAGACAAAATGGTATACATCCCGAAAGAATTGCGTATACAACCAAACGTTGTAGTTCAATTATATTCTAAAGAAATTCTACCAGTGAAAACCTTACTCCTTACCTTCTTTTTATGTACAAGTCAGTAGAGATGTGGTATATGAATGGAAACAACGGGTCCATCTGAATGTCGTTTAAACTTTCAATCGAACCAAATCTGAATTATTTGATGAAAAGACATTTACTGATTTTCACAATTAGTTAAGGACAATGTAGCACCTCACCTCTCTTCTAAAGTTTTTCGTGAAATACACTGCTTTGTTCTTACAGGAAAATATGTTTTTGGTATAAATGTCTAGTTATACTTAATTTTATAATTTTATATTAAAAATAAACAAGTTCAAATCTACAAAGCGTGCGCAAAAGCTGAAAACTGCTACTAATTACATCGAGTAATACATAATTTTGTTCAGGAAAACCCTAGCTATTCAATGCATTTAGCGTTACCGAGACACATCCTATGGTAGTTACATTCCAATATATTATTTTGTCTAAGATTACCCCAAACTCTGAACAGAAGGTTTTTTTTTTACTAATTATTATTAGTAGTAGTAGTATTAAAGTATTGCTAACGGTTCATTATAAAGATGAAGACTATTCTGTTGAGCATATAAATGCAGAGTTAAATATTAACCATCTAGTACTTTTCATAACCATTCCACATACGTTCAAAGTGTTCAGCCTTACCCCTTTTTACGGTATCATTGTAAATATGGCATATTGCTCGCAGACCCGTAGCTAAAGATATCAGCGCCCGGAGTGAATATGTCTTTTAGTGCCCTGCAATCCTATTTCACCCTACATATAGCTCGTCGACATTTATCTTTTTAGTATTAATGGTGGCATGTGGAAGATAACTTGCAACATTTCAAACGGTATGTTCTGTTTATTTTCTGATTTACTAGGGTAAATAAAAAGAATATGTGAATTTAGATGTGTGATCTACTGGCCTGGACGATGTATTCCCGCTAGAATACATGTTTGAACCGCAGTGGCGATTACTTGGAAATTTACTGCAGAACCATGTGTATAACGTTACTGAAGTTTTATATTTCTACATCTTCGTTTCGGAATAAATTTAATATTCACCTTACTTGTGATTCTCCTTTGTATAATCTTTTTTATTGAAAATGACCAATTCTTTTTCCAAAACCGAGTTTCCTTGTTGTGTATGAATTCTACAAACAACTATATATATTAGACAAAAATGCGAAGAGCTGTATGAAACAGGGAGTTGTTTTTCTCAATTTAAATTTGAATTTATTTACGATAATTAGGCATCTTAGGCCGGGATATGATGGGGGAGAAGATGCTGGAAAGTAGTTGGCCAGGGCTTGTTTAGTAGGAAAACCTCTGGAAAACTTGATCAGGATAGGTGGTCACTAGGATAGTTCCCAGCACCTTCCGATTGCTAAGCCATCGCTCTACCAAGTAAGCTACAACCATTCGGTTTATGTTTCCAGTTTGGCGACACTGACGCTACGCGAGTTGAGCCTCTTGTTTGTTTCTCGTATCAGAAGCTAAGTCGTGGCAGAAAATTTGTCGCTGAAGAATGCGCGTGTTGCACGTAAGTGCGGAAAAGCAGAATTTGTCAGACTTCCAATGTTGTCAAATTGTAAGTGCCAGGTTAGCAGGGGCATTCCTGTAAGGGAAACTGCTCGGCTACTCAGTCTCACCAACAATAGTCTCGGTGGTCATAACTGTACATACAAAAGATGGCAAGAATAGTGGACGAAACCCAAAAATGCCGAATGCAAAAGTGGATTGTGGCGAAGGAGCTCCGAACCACCGCGAGAAAAATGACAGCAGAAGTGAATTTCCACTTGAACGATTTTGTAGACCCTGTTTCTACAAAAACTGTTCGCTATAATCTACTCAAAAGCCAAACTTCATGGTCGAGTGGGAATTGCTAAACCGTTAATCTCTGATACTAACGCCGAACTCCGCGAACAGTGGCGTAAAGTGCATAAGACTTGGAGAAGGGATATTTTCATACGAATCACCATTTATCTTATTCCCAACGAATGGCCGTACTTATCTGTAGCCACTCCCCAAGAATCTTATGACCCAAAGTGTTTGGTTCCACCTTTCAAGCATGACCGTGGCTACAAGATGATTGGGGCGGCGGTTTCGTGAATTTCATTGGGCCCCATCAACACCATGACCTTGCGGTGTTACCGCGTACGAATACCTGGACGTTTTATGTGATCACGTGCACCGTATGGTCCACAGTTTGATTCGAAATAAGGACGCTATTTTCCAGGATGATAAAGCGCCCACACAGACCCAGGACAGTGCAAGCGTGCTTTAAGGAGCACTATGACAAAGTACAACTTCCCTTGCCAGCTTAATCCCCAGACTTAAATATCAAACTTCTGTGGAGTTTTAACGAAACTAGTACGCTCCAAATTGTCGCCTTCAGCATCCTTATTGCTATTGACGAATGCTCTGCTGGAAAAGTGGCATGATATTGCATTGGAGACTGTTCAAGACTTGTATAAATCCATTGCCCGAAGGTTAGAAGCTGTACTAAAGACAAATGATAGCTCAATCCCTTATCAAAAAGAGTGAATTTCACAGTTGTTCGTATTTTCTTTTATCCAATACCCGTATAAATATTGTAACTTATTTACAGTATTATTACAGTACAGTAGCTTATTTGCTAATACAGTTTTATGTGAAATCTGTACCACACTATAATTTCAAGCTTTGCTTTTCGAATTGAAAGTGTTTTATTTTCAATCGACAAAATATCTTTATTTATTTTGTGTGTGGCGGAGGGGAATATGTATTGCTCAAGGGCGGAGTAAGAAGAGACATTCGACAGAAACCTCACGTCAAAACCTTTTTAAAAATGCTTAGAAATGATGTCTAAAGAAGACTTATTAAACAATTTACTTCCATTATTATCCTCAGTAAACTTAGATCAGAGATACTCTTTCTCAACTCCTGATTTTTATCTGATAATTATTTTTTTCCTGTACTACAGATGCAAGTGGGACATTTTTTTTCTTTAGGGTGCCGCGTTCTATATTCCCCATTTGGTGGTTGTTCTTTCGGCGCACTCTTGGTTCACTGTCCGGGCCCACATTCCTCCTTCCTCGTAACTACGGCTCTGCTCACAAAAGCATTGGATTGTGGCGGCTCTAGGTATAAATTTTGGAATTTATGAAGGTAATCGATAGAAGATAAAAGAATACTTGTATGCGTACTTCAACTGAAATGTAAGAGCGGTCAAAATCTAACATACAGACCCTTCGGTCGCGCACTTCATTTATTGATAGAGTTCATTCAAATTGAAAGTGAGTAAGTATTGGATCGTGTTCGATTTATAGCAAGGGATGATTGGGATTTCGTTCTCTTCACAAAAATCTACTCTGGCACTGTTTCTAGAAATACCCCC
Source organism: Lepisma saccharinum (assembly GCA_022664845.1). NCBI lineage: Eukaryota > Metazoa > Arthropoda > Insecta > Zygentoma > Lepismatidae > Lepisma > Lepisma saccharinum. The sequence goes on along the minus strand of JAGDQP010019705.1, from coordinate 9,768 downwards.
TCTCAACCTGGTAAAGATGGGGGTAAAATATTTTATTCTACGTATATGAGAACTCTAATACTGATACATGGTCATGGTAGTCCGTAAAGAGAGAAATAACGAATTAAAATCTAGTTAATATAATTGTAACACTATTGCATAATAGAAGACAAAGAAAATATTACGCAACCCTCTGCATCATTTGAACCTCCTAAGAACAATTTCTGCAGATTTCAATGTTCTTTCTAAATAAGCAAAGAAGTATACATATCCGACTGCACTTATTTTCGGTAAAAAGTTGCATTTCATTTCATTGTCATGTTGTATACATAACAGATGACTTATGCTTTGTTTTCTTTTTCTAGGTGTCGAAATGGTCAACATCTTGAACGTCTATTACGCTTATATTTTTATCTCTGCATTCCATGCTCTTCCATTTGAAGCTAAAATACGTGACTTATCAACAGAACATGACAGCAGTCTCCAAGATGCTTTATATGTAGGACAACAAGGCAGTGAAACACAGCCATATCATCTAGATTCGGGCAATCATCTTTCAGATGATGACATATCACACGGAATCGATATTTTAAATACAGCAGATAAAAGAGAGCTAGAATCTAGAGATAGAGGGGAGAGAAGATTTCAGGAAGAAGGAGTAAGACGAGATATTGGAGATGCAGCGGTTTTGGAGAATGGGTTAGTACACGATAGGATAGAGAGGGATACATCTGCAGAAAGAATAATACAAAGAAAGCCAGAACATACTGCTGGTGAACATCATGGAATCCATACAGACTTCTTATATGGAAGAAAGATAAATGAATCTCATAATTCACGAATAAATAGTCAAAGACATGACCAATCCAGTGGTTCAAGAGGAAATGAAAGTATTAATCATCAGAATGGAACAACTAGAGTAAAAACGCTTGAAGAAGAGGCAGCAGCAACAGAAGAGAGAATAAGCAGAAGATTGGATAAAGGAGAAAATAGAAGAAATGATTTCTCAGCACACGGTACCAGTAATTCCAGGATTGGAAATCAGAACAGAGACCAAGATTCAAAACCTAAAAGAGATCAAATAATATTCCCTCAGAAGATTAGAGAACCTGTGAAACCTGAGCCACGAGCGGTAAGTATCATTTTTCCATCGAATAACTTATAGATTCAACTTTTGTCTGTTTACATTTCTAGAATAGCTGTATAGGTTTTCCAAAAGTCTTCGTTGAAAGGGAAAATTATCTCCTATTCTTATAAAACAAAAAAAAATCACTTCATAAAGTGAGTTAGGTACGTGATTGCTATTACTTTAAAAACATAGATATCCTATTTATGTTCCGCTGGCGCTAGCACAGTTTATGTTATACGCAGAAACACACATCGAATCCTGTTAATTCCAGTTTTCTCCCCTTGGCGTTCACTACCGTTGTGGATTCCACGGTCACCTCTAACTGCTTCACAATCATTTAATTGATTTTTTTTTTTAATCTATCGCCCGACAGTGTTACCAGTTGCCACTTGCATAACACCAAAGTTTGACTTGTCACTACGTGCAAAAGGAGTTTCAAAACTACTGTCAGGGTACTCCATCAATACTTTTGATTGTACACTATAGCCCTCAAGTGTCCCCATCTGTGTACATTGATGGGTTTGAGATCTAAGGGCATTCAAGAGTACAACCCCGGAAACTTCATCGTACCCACCCTCAATGCACTGATGGCACAATTCTCCCTATGTGTCGAAACTTCTGGGCCATCCTGTAGACTGCTAATTCGCTTAACAAGGATGTGTGATAATACGGATTTAAATGTTATTTCCACATTGTCTAGTGATAACGTCATCTCTTGAAATAAAAATATGTCAGCGAGGAAATGTTACAATATCACTTCCTTTAACCACATCCGTTGCGAAATGAAAGTGTGACTTTCAACTTTGTAGCTTTATCATAATAGTCTTACTTAAAAATCTTTCTTCAATTACACTAGAATTATTATTACTCTAATACAACAGAATCGTAAAATACTCAATGAAGTTTAAACGTATAGCAACCTAACACCCTTAAAGACTTTAACTTTATTTTTTATGGACTACTTGAGTAACTTTTGACTTCGGCCCGTCACGGTTAGTCCTATACAAATAGTTAGAAATCCACAAACATGAATGTCCCAGACATGATTCGAACCCGCGACTTCCGAGTCGCTGGCCTAACGCCTTAGACCACACGGTTACCTGGTCGGCCTAACACCTTTAAGTAGCATGAAAATTCATAGAAGGTAAAGTTCGAAATTGGACCTTTCATTAGAAACTATCATTTAATATTTATATTTCGCACCAATGGTCTACTATAATTCAAGATAGTGTATTTTAATAGCTATCGTTATTATTGTGTGTAAATCTTCATTAAATTCTAGGGCTGAAGTATGTAGTTCAGAATAAATTGTCTTTTCCCCCAGTATTTATCAACATCTTCACAAATTATTGTAAATTCAACAGACAATAAATTAACATCAAACACGTTTTCTGTTTCATGCAGTTATTGTGAATACTGTGAATACATTCTTTTTCACAAAAACAGAGATAGTGAATTCTCGTAATTCCAGTTCGGCTATCATCGGAATATTCAGTGCAGGTATTTATATTCCGAGTAGCACTTGACATTCAGGATATAAGGAAAAGCAGGATTGTTTCTTCAACTAGATACCTACATAATTTAGCCAGAATTCTGGTTAAAATAATGCAGGTTAGAAATTACCTAATAAACAGGTGAGGTGAAATCCAGTCGGGGCACTGTGCGTGTATGCTACCACCGGGCTTCATCAGCGAGCATTCTAATTGGATGACCAATGTTTCGTTGAAAAAATTTCGGCGAGACCTTTTCAACGACACCTCAGCCACCTTCCTAGCCGTAGTAGTTCCTGAGTTGAAAGTTGACAACAGACTTGATAGGCGGTGAAGCGGTTGCATAAGGTTTCACAACACTTGCTTCTGAAGCCTAAAAATTTGAAAATAGCAATTTTCAAAATGGGAAGGGAGGAGTTCAAATTCCAAGAAAGAACTAGGATCATCACTAGTAATAGTATGATAAAATGTTTAGGGATAAATTTAAATAATAGACTAAATTAGAATGGGATAGCAATCTAAGAAAGAACAAAACACTGCATATTTTTAGAGCCCGACCAATTGTAAAACGTGATGGTCATGAAAACTCTGTTAAAGGAAATAAGTACTTCCATTCAGATCTACAACATAGACTGATAACTATTCCATACACCTCGGATGTATATATATATTTTTTTAACAAGATTGAAATTCTGTGTCTGATGAGTTAAAATCTCTGTAGGTTGAATGACTTGAAACCTAAGCACAACAATAAATATGTATTACAATTTTACTAACTTTTTAAAACGAGAAAACAAAATAAACTAAGGAATAAGAAATATATAGGAAATTTACAGCTAAACAGACTCAAGCTAAACATCTTCTAAATCTGTTTGTTTAGAATTAGAAGCCCTTTTTAACCCTTTTAATTTAAAGAATAGTTGATGGAGACTACTTGTAGAGCCCCGATGTAAATCGCTGAGAAGTAGGTATGTACATAGTGATTTGGCTGTGCAATTTCTGAACTCGAACTTCGATATCACTAACAAATTGAAAAACACACGATATATCGAAATTTCAAACATTAGATATCCAGAAAGCAAAATCAAAACTTATTCGTATTCAAAATGTTTCATATCGAAAAATCGTTGGAAATCGAAAATCGTTGATATCGAATTATCGTTGGAAATCAAATAGCAATCAAATTTTAAAAAAATCGTAGAAAAATAGAATATCGATCAAATAAAAAATAATAATTTCATATTTATATTCGTTATTTTGATTTTCGATTTTTCTCGATACCGATATTTCAAATTATCGATCGATACATCGAAAAATCGCACAGTCCTAGGGGCGAGAAGAGGAAATATCCTTAAGGAAAAAAACAGAATTCGAGATCCAAGCAGGTATCTTCCTTGCAGAAAAGTTTCGCGTATTTAAAAGCTTAGTACACTTTTTTTTCCTTACGCAGAATAATTTCCTAGTCTAAAGTACTTACAGTCAGTATGAGAATACAATCATAAAAAAAGTAATGCATTCTTTTCACCTTATAATTTGAGATGGTAGACATGATGATGAACCTAGAAAGAGTTGGGAAAAGAGGGAATTGCATGGATCTGGAGTAAAGCTGAATCATCGTACATGTTATGTGCGATAGCATCACTGGAATTTCCAAATATTGATGATAAGTGTTCTGCCCGGAAGACGGTTTGTGACCCAAAGGTCTTTAGATAAGGTGAGGCAACGGTGGTTTGGAATTCCCTTCAAGGACTCCGGCTAGAGGATAGGGTAGCACAATTGCTTTCTGTGAGTGTGTATAGATCCATTGAACGATATTACTCGGAGCCACTTTACCAAAAATTGTAGGTTCGGTCCTTAGAAGCTTCCCAGCCCGATTAAAATGTTAATAACAGTTCTTTAAGTCAGGTAGGAATGGGACATACAGATTTTACTGGACTCCGAACGACGGGAATCGACATCGACCGAAACTAATCATCTGTGTATTTATTTTTGTGTATATACGTATGAATTGTCATTCTCTCGTTCCGTTGTGTACGAACCTACTACGCGTAACTGTAAGAGAAGCGAATAGTGCTATCTAACTTGCATGAAAAGGGGAAGTTGTATTTTTATTTATTTTTTAATTTTTGCGTTATGCTTTTTACCGTATATTTTTCTTCTGTGGTGGGGTTAAAAAGGAAAAATAAGGGATATTTTTACCTTTCCCGTGGGATTTTTACGCTTTTTGGGGTTGGCATCATCTTAATGTGGTTAGGGAAGAAGTCAAGAATAGCCTGGAGATTTGATAGCCCAGTGGCTCGAGCTAGCTCTCCGAAAACACTTTTGAATGTGAAGTAGAAAAAACGTGTGTGAGAGAGAGAAAAAAGAAAGAAGAAAAGAAATCAATTAAGAATGAATGAATAACATGAATTCACCTTTAGCTTTTTATGACGAAAAGCGATTATTCAGAGGAGCAATTCATTCTCTCCATTTTCAGTGCTGAAAGTAGTAAGATTGAAGAATTGCAGATATTATAACTGGTTCATGTGTTGACAGCTCATGAAAGGAGCTGAATCATCACTTCTTGTAAAGTGAAAAGCTGTTATCAAGAACTTTTCTAATTAATTGCATGATGAATAGGTCACTATGCGGGGAACGTGGTCCACGAAAGAGACCGGCTGTGGCGGGGGAAACTCGATAGGCAATCTGCTTCAGCGACCAAGGTGTTTTCTGACTAGAAATAACAATTTTTTATTTTAAAAAGGTATATTTCACGGAGTAGTTGACTCAGATGTTTTTATTTCGAAATATATTAAATGTTGTAAAGACACATTTTTTTTTACTAATGGACAATTCTTAGGCAATACTTCTTCTGTAAGTAGTAATTCCGCCAGAACACCATGAAGGAATCAACCGTCCAAATTAATGAGCACAATATAGCTCCTACTTTAAAACTTTTGCGTTTAAAAGCGAAACAGAAATCCTGAAATACTACTTACACTCCCTAAATTTAATCCTTCCATCCTTAAACTGTAAATTCTAGCGAATTCCCTGTTTGTAAGAAAGACCCGTTTAATTGATGTGTTGATACTATTCTTTCGAATTAACTCGTGGGTGGATAGATTCATACTTAATATGAACATAATTAATATCTTGACAAGAACGGCAAAACCTTCCATTGAATTTTAATTTTATGCTGGCAGATCCTTCCAAGAAGTTCAGTGTTCTCCATTGATCCCTTTTTTTAACACACAAAATATATTGAACTTAATCATATATAAGTAGTACGGTACTTAATGTGGCGATCTGAAGAATATATACTAAAATTTATTTTCTCTGATGCACCTTAGCGTATGAAATCAACTGATGTTACACAGATGATATGTAGCACGATACACAGAAATATTTTCATATTACTAGTAAACTTGGTAAAGTTTATTTTATATGGGCCATTTTAGTAACTATGGACTTCGGCCCCTCATGATGTGAATGCAATGAGTTTAAAATTCACAAATATCCATGCCCCAGTTGGGATGAGAACTCGGAACCTCATGAACGGCGACCCAGGGCCCTAGCCCACACGGCTACGAAGGTTAGCTTCAAATTACTGCGCTGGTTCAATATAAATATCTTCATAATGCGGTTTATTTAAGTTGGTGTATTCTTTTTCGCCGCTTAGAAAAGAATACTTAAAGAATGTTTATCTGAAAATTAAACTTTATTATTGATTCTTCGCACTGATTACGCAGCGAGAAAAACATAATGAAAAGTTACACCTACCGTGCGGTTCAGGAGTCCCCACAATAAAAATACACACTAAAATAAAATGCTGGACGGGCCTTCGGTACACAACACTACCTCCTATGGTCCCCAAATGTTAAAAAGGGAACTCATGTATATACCAAAGCTGGCTGGTCTTCGTTTTTTGATGAGCCAGCTTTGGTATATACGTTCCCCCTGAGTTCCCTCTTTTAGATGTCCTTGTCCTGATTTTTTCCTTTTTAACCTTTGGGGTCCATGGAAGGTAGTGTTGTTCTACCGAAGCCCGTCTAGCATATTTATTTTAGTGTGTGTTTTTTATTGCGAGGACTCCTGAACCGCACGGCAGGTGTAACTTTTCTTTATTATTGATCTTTGATCGACAAAAGAGATGCGATTGTTGCTTCCAAAACTAATTGGAAGTGTTCGTATTCTTTCTTTCTAATTGCTTTTCACGGGCTGCTTAAACGCAGTTAATACACATTTTATATTTTATGTAGGTTCAGACCTACCTTATGAACATTTTTAATCTCGTATATTACATTTTTAATTGCGTACGTGTTTAGAAAATGATAAGGTAGGCCTATATACTTTAGGTTTGTGGTTTTGCAGTGTCTTGGTGGATTCAACACGGGAAAACATTCTGACACGAGAAATCAATGTTGCGAGACAATTTCGAGCAATTTACTAATTAAATTTTGAGTTCCAAGAATGTGTCACAAAAATATTACTTTGTCTATAAAATGCAAACATTCTCAAATTCTCACTCTTTAAGATACTACAGTATGCCCACATTACATTATGTAGTTTTTTCTCTGTGCTTATTCCTTCTAAGGTCTCAGAGGTAGTCCTGTAAACAGCGGGTTAGGACTTTTGAGAGACTGCATGCAATGAGGAATCTGAATGTATCTGCTAACTTTCTTTCTCACTAGTGAAGTCAATGAGCAAGTCAATTAGCGTTCTAGTCATAAAAATATAAATTGATCAGCAAATTGCATTTTTTAAATTAAATGTTTCTCATCCCAGTTCTTCCAAACACACGGATGTATCAAACCTTCTGTATGATTATCCATGGTAACAATTGCTACTGATCCTTCAATCTTCCCTACAGCTAAATAGTTCTTTTCCTAGCAATACTAATTGCTTACTTGCTACTTCGGATCCACGTAAATTAGATTGTCAAGGTCATGTAATCCAGAAGGTAAACCACTGTTAAAAGTTGTCTTGTCTGACGGATGATCTTATTAAAACCTTGAAAACTGAAATTGCAATTGTATTCTTCTTACCAACTTGTTTCTCAGTGGAAAAACTGTTTACTTGTTCTAATTTGAAACTTCAAAGCTTGCCAAACGAATTATTCAGATAACACTAACTTAAGAATTTGAAATTTTTGCACAAGTGTCAGATACACACAAAAGAAAAATATACCAAGCGGCAGTAGATTAGTTGGTAGAGCAGTTGGCTTAACAATTGGAAGGTCCTGGAAATGATCCCAGCGGCCGCCCATCCTCAATTAAGTTTTTACAGGGTTTTTCCTCAGTCACACCAGGGAAATGCCAGGATGATACCTACTAACTAGGTCCGGGTCGACTACCTTCCAACATTCTCTCCCCCAACCTATCCCGGCCTGAGCCTCAGATGCCTGAAGGCCGTAAATGTAAAAAAAAAGAATAAGATGGATTTAACAATGAATGTTTTCAGACGGATAAAAGGTTCTTACGAGTTTCAGAACACGTTGAAATTCACGGCCATCATATGAGACTGTGTTAGGCATATTGCCTGTTGTGTTATGAATGAATGAATAAATAAATAAATAAATAAATAATGATTAAGAACGTAACCACTCATCCACTACTGATACTTTCTTTCAGCCAAACACATTAAGAATTTTATTTTGGAAGGAGTCCATGGTCTTCCGTGGGGAGGGGATCTTTCAAGGTGTGTCTGGGTATGAAATGTACACGCCTCGCCTAAAATTATGCTAATTTTGCATAAAAGTCTGCATTTGGGGGGGGGGGCGGACCCAATCCTAAATACGTCCCTGCAGTTGTTTTCTTTCCTTAACATAAACATTTGATTTAATCTCATGCACATTCTCAGTGTTCGATTTGTGTAATTTCCAGAGAGGGGGAAGAATTAGTGAGATTTGTATGATACGGTATTTTGGGATCGTCCATATCCCAGGTTAGAGGTATATATCTGTAAAAAGTACCAGAAAGATTTTTGCCGAGAGGGGGATAATCCCAACCATTCCCCGCTACAAATCGAACACTGCACTTTCTGCCATGTGTTCTGTAATAAACATTCTGCGTTATTCCTTATTATCTTAAGTGCGTAAGCCATACCTCTCATGTTAATCAATTCCATCTCATACTATATCTTAAACGTATGCCGCGCAGCACATGTTTCACAGATGTTGCTATACAAAACATTAACCAACGTTAGCCTGTTTTTCCAACTTGACATGTAAACAGCTGACGAGTTCTCTCCGTGTGTATTTACTTTCAGCTCGTTGAACTTGATTTTTTGTTGTTTGTTGAAGATAAACAGAAGTCTCAACGCGTGAGAAATTGTTCACAAGAAGCCATTTCCTTAGAAATCAACATTGTACAGGGTGATTTAGAAATTGTGGTCATAAATTTGAAGAGTAAATTCCGAAAAGATAAGATAAAATGAATTGTATGGGCGGTAACTAGTAAATTCCGAAGACCGAAACAAGAAACAGTTCGTTTTGGAGCCAAAAGAGTGCAGATATTGCACGACAGCGTCACAAATGACGCAAGATAGGATAATAACTTAGAATATCATAAAAAGTTGTACCAGAGACATGTATTTCAGCAAAATTTATTATTGGAGAATGCAGCATGGATGGGATTTCTATGCTTGATTAATGCACAATGTGAGGATCCTGAAATTTCGTTGCATGATGTTTCGGTGCAAGGAAATTTAGACGCTAAAATAAGAACGCATTTTGGTCATAGAAAAGCTTGCTAAGCTAGTAATTAATGGATTTTGTTAAATGTCGAAATTAAATTAGCAATTTGCTTACAAAGTTAGTTGTGATAATTTGAATATTTGTTTAGCTCAAGACGTGACGGTATAAAGGCGCTCTAAAGGCTAGAAACTGGTGAACTTTAAAGTTTCAATAGTCTTGGATAACAAAGCGCAACAAATCCACTTCACTGGACTGATCTGCATCAAACTTCCCAGTTTACTAGAGAAAGTGTAGACTGTCTGGACGTTTTGACCCATAGGAAGGGAAGGGGAGAGAAAGTGGTCCTAATGCTGACTTAACCTAACCCATCTTACGCAACCGACACAACCGCCTCCATTGTTTCCGATTGCATCTGAGGAAGATGATGATGGTCGGTGTATTTTAACCCCAATTGGACATTTCCGTTTTCCCCGTCCTTATATATTTTACAGTTTGTT
>JAGDQP010019704.1:0-34469 GCA_022664845.1 Lepisma saccharinum | reverse complement strand
GTTGCCAACTACAGGTGTTTCCATTATTCTGATAAGCATCTGTATATTTACATAGTTTACTGGGTAAAGATAAACCATATTCGTATACACCGTAAATTTTTAACTGCAAATTCGTAAAGCTCCATCGATCAAACGGAACATGAAGGGAACTGAACTTAAAATTTTTCATTTCTAAGACGCACAAAATGAATTAATTATAAGTTGTGGAATCCGTGATTCACACCTTTAATAAGAAACTACTCTCTCTAAGTATTACAAATTCTAGGAAAAATAGCAAGACCAGCGAATCAGCTGTCCATGTGACAGTAATAGAACTTACGTCAGTGAGTTCTACTGCACGCTGGAAAAAGTTTTTGTAATGCAAACCAAAAATACTCTTATAGTGTTCCGAAAAGTATAAACTAATTCCTTCTTTCTTGAATTGAGTCGGTGAGTAAAGGAACAGTACAAAGCCAAAAACAATGTTTTGAGATATCTACAAAAATAACTATTTTTTCTTTCTTCTTAAACGCTGAGATTTGATCTCCTACGCCAGTTAATATACAAGCCCTTGTATGATTAGTGTCATAAACATACCGTACATGAATAAACGGTAAATGCATTGTCTACACGTCGTTCATATAAAAAGAGCAGTCCATCGTCACCATACAGGACCTTGATTGTGAAGCCTTCTTTTGACACCAATCCCTTTCAATATTTTCAAATTATGTTATTGGCAGTCTCTGTTTTAATTCATCTACCTGAATTACTACTGTTACTATTATTTTTTTCAACGGCAAGAATCTGTCATACTGTTCTGCTCCTGGTATCTTATTTTAATTGATTTCCTTGCATCATCCAAGTTTTTTTTTATCATCAAATCTGTATGTTATTCTTTTTATAGATAGTTTAAACAGATTCATATAATCTTTCTCTATAGACAGAAATTATATATTTTACGAAGATTTTTTTGTAATGTGGATCTTCCTTTTGTTCCCATTTTATGATTCATATCATTATACTATTTCTTGATGTCATTCGAAATATGGTGAATCTTTCATTTTAATTTTATGTACGTGTTCATTATTCGTAACACACTTAAATTAAAGGCGAATGAATTAGTAATCTAATGATTTTTTGTTGTGCTGTTATTCTTTTGTGAGTATCATTAATGCTGTTGATTTCTGTTTCTGTATTGTTGTTGTTGAGATGCTCACTGAAGAGCTAATGAGCATTAGGAGTATTGTTGTCATCAGCATCAGCCCTTTGCCAGGCTAATATAATTGGTAAGTATTGTTGTCCATGGCTGTAAAACAGTTGCACTAGTTAAGTTCTTTGTAAGAGAGTCTTTGCATATTAACTTAATCAGTGTGTCTCCTTTGCCATGCTAATATAGTTCCATTGTTGATTAGTATTATTGTCCACGATTAAAAAACAATTGTATTCGTTGCCAAATTCACTGTAAGAGAACATTTGGGTATTAACGAGTAACACCAGTTGTGATGTTTACGAACTAAACTAAGAAGTGTTAAATTGAGATCTGAGAAATATAAAGGAGATAATTATATATTAAATTTAATCTCTTAACCTAAATAGAGGACTGAATAGTGATCAGATTAGAAAAAGAGAGACTGAGAAAATGAAATTAGATGTTCCTCAAGACACTGAGCAGAAAATACTTTTAATCGCTGGATTTGCTAACAATGCATTTCTAGAGAGAAAGGAGATGATAATTTCAGCTTAAAGAGAGAATTGACGACCTTCTGAATATTTTTGACACTCGGAGAACAGATGATTAGCACCTTCTAACGACTTCGAAGTCCAGGCAGTTACAATATGGACTATCACTTAAGTTTAACTTAAATAAATGTATTTTCGTTGTAATATGTTGAGATCGTAAGCGATTAATAAGATTTTTTTTTTGTTTGTTTGTTTGTTTATTACACGTGGAGAAATACTGTATATTTTTTTTGACGATGTTAAAGCCTAGAGAGCGGATTGAGAATCAGTCAAAATTACGATATTGGAAGATTTAATCGCTTTCTGAGTTTCGGAACACTGCCATGACACCCAATATTCATATTGATGTATGCTTACAATCATGTAATTACTGCAAGTAATGAAAATAAAAGAACTGGACTTTTACTGTGCTGACCTCAACGAACTTTAATTTATCAATGTTACATACATGAAAAATGTACCAATGTAGTCCGCAAATATTATTTATCACCACGATTCGAGTATTCGTGAAGTTCATCGCAATAATTCCCAGGTCAAAATATTAATAATAATTTTCTTTAAATTCATTTATAAGCTCAACAGGCAGCTATGGACTAAGCCTGCCTCATATCTCAGGAATGGCAAGCACCCTCCCACGAATAGTAGCGGGGAAAACAGCGGCAAGAACATTAGCTGAAGTACCATCCCGACATTTACCTGATGAAACTAAGGAAAACCCGGGAAAACCTCACTTAGGATGGTCGGTAACGAGAATCAAGCTTGTTTCTTTCTCCAAACGGCAACGTTAACCACCAGCCCAATGGAACTGTATACATCGTTAATCTGAAATTTGAGATTTATTTAAGGCCTTTGGCTCAGGCCGAATGGATGATGGGAGAATTGGTGGAATGAGGAAATTAGAAGGAAAGGGAAAAACTCACGTTCATCACAAAGCCCACACAGGACGATCCGGGATCGAACTAAGAACCCCCACGCAGAAAAGTAACCGCACTACCATTGTGCCACCACGGCCATATTATCTTCTTGCTGCTTCACTTCGTATGTATTTCATTAACTTGCTATTTTTCTTTTTCTTTTTCTTATTGACACCAGTCAACAGTGTTCAGTTCATTTTCTCCATTATCTTGATGTTCTGGTGAAAAATCCATCAATGAAACCGTATTTCTTTGCGTATCGTGGCATGCCTGCTGAGAGGATAAACAGTGAAACTCCAAGACAGATATTATCTGACACACACATTCAGCTTAAGATACTACCTAAAGCACAAGCATTTATATTATTCAGTTCTTGGTTTTTAACCTGCAGTTGCTCCTTCAACAATTCATTTCTGCGATTACCTTTATAAAAATGGCTGATTTTGGACTTTGTACTGTTCTTCGATTCAATTATTATTCTGACCGGAGTCGTATATTTCTTTCTAATCATTTGGTTACACTGTGGAATGCATAGACATCCACATGCTGGGTTCTAAAGTGTCACCTTTCTCGTGTCGCGGCGAACACCCTTCGGCCTTATTTTAGTTACCATTACCGCACTGTGAAACTAAGTGAAATTCTGAAAAATCCAAGTCATGATGACAGAGCTTAAGGTTAGTGTAAAGCAACTCTCCATAAATTTAGATGGAAGCACTACCTCCGTATGCCCCCCCCCCCCCCCGCTCTCTCCACGGAATTACAGTGCTGCTAGCGAGTTCAAGTTTTCAAAGAGAGTTCATAACCATTTCGAAAGTTTTATCAATGTCGATTTTTTTTGTTCATTGTTTAAAACTTCATTGTTATAGGCTTCCATATTCACTATAAAATCAAGCAATTTCAACAATGAAAAAAAAAGGCACGCATTGAACTCTTGAAATTGTTATGAACTTTCTTCTCTAAAAGTTTGAACTCTCTAAAGCTTGAATTTGTAGGAGCAGCACAAGGAAAAATATATATTAGCGACATAAGGAGATAGTGCTGCCATCTTCTAGCTTTAGAGAGCGTTGCTTTATTCCAACCTAAAAATGAAACTTTCTTTCTCCTACTGGTGAAAATACAAGGGATGAGATTCTAAATCCACGAACCGTTGGTATGCCGCTGGCCATAAATATACACGCTAAATATCTAAACCAGATTCAGTCACGAACACAAGTCTTTAGAATCTCTGTCTGAATCTTTTTCCCTGTGCAGTCACATAATGTAACTAAACAGTGTGTAGGCAGTGCCTCGGTCAGGATAAACGAGTTCGCAATTCGAACTAGTGACACAGACGAACAATGTTTTTTCGATGAACCATGCACTCGATATATTTACTGAATTTGAAACCTTAAATGAACCACGAAATGAAGTTTTCCTGTCGTATTCGTTTCTAGTCAATTTCTCTAATATAAGTGCAGATATATAACAGAAAACAGCTCGTCATATTCTTTAGTATTTCGGAATTTAGGAAATCCTAAATTTTAACTTGAGGCTTGTTTACAAAACATTTCTTGGGTAACATGATATCCAGCAAGTGTTAAAATACAACGGACTAAGTCAACGTGAATTATATACACTCTTGAAAAATTTAACAGTATATACATTCTAAAACTTTGTATTTATTACATCAAAATTTGATGAATTGACGGAAAACGAAAAGCGCGGGAAATCTACTAATACACATTACGGAGTATTTATTATGAACTACCAGAGTTCACTGATTTAAAGGAAGTTCAGAAGTACTTCTTCAGATAATTCAAGTAACACCAAACAGACAGCAATATCGATTACAATATCACTAAAGAGACGTCAACACCGGTTTTTCACTTCAGCGTTAGCCAAATAAAAATCAGCCGAAATGACGTCATACTAGAACTAGTAGCCGTAAAAAAAAAAAAAAAAGTACGTCATCATTTTGATGAAGCAAATTGAATACCTGAATGTCATACCGGAATCCCTTGTATAGTATTTTCTCGTTCTCGACGCGAGCAGAGCAGGGTATGATTCCTGCTGCATTTTAAGTGTTGACTCGGCATCGTCGGACTATGACGTCAGTTCAGAGAAACCGAAGTTTTCTAAATCTCTATTCTTACTTGCGTAACGGTAACCGAAAAAAATAAGCGGTTTTAACAATTTTCGATGATATTGTAAACGCCAATCCTGTCCCTGGGTTTAAAAACACACACACAACATTTTTTTTCTCTACTTGATTTCTTGACTTGGCCCTTGACAGCTGGATACACATACGATAATTACCAATTATTCAACTTCAAATACACTTCCATACGTTCACACTTCGTACTGTTCTGTCCGCAAAGAAATACACAAATTAACATAATCAGATGAGATAGCAAAGTACATAAATAAATAATAATAAAAAAACAACAAACCTGCAGTCGTTACTTCTACTCCTTCTGATTCGGATACACCAGTACCTTGCCTCGGTCGAGTTATACTTTTCCGTTTCGACGGTGAGTGTTTCAACGCTGAAGAATAAAATACAAATAAAAGTTAAAATAGTTCGAAATGTTCAAGTAAGATCAATTATAGTAAAGTGTTTTTTATTTTTCGAAAGCAATGACTTTTTTTTGCTTAAGTCATTTTCTTTAGATGTTACACATTATATCAATTACCTGAAAACGAACTAGCTTCAAAGCTATTTACACACTGTATTACAATTTAATATGAACACAAAGTCGTTAGAAAAAAAAAAATCTTTAGACTCTAATCTAAAACGTTTCCTTTTCGAATGTGAATGACCTATTAGGCTCCTTCCATATCGTCACGAATTTAGTAGTGACTGACGAATTTAGTAGTGTTGTCTATTTAAATATACGACTACAGTAAAGGTTTTATTAAGTCGTTCTCCAGTCAAACAGATTTCGATTTGTGCATTTGCTTTCCTAAACTTACAAAAAAAAAAAAAACACTATCGCGGCATACTTTTTACCCGTGTGCCAAAGTAATCTTACTCAAAGATATGCAAAGATCTTTCCATACTCTTCATGCGAACTCCCGACATCCTCTTACGTAATAAAATAGTAAAAATGGCAAGATGTGTTCTCAGTTTCTATTTCCCGAACTTCAGTTCTCATTCACTACATATGCAGTAACAATCTTCTTTATATTCCAAAACTCAGACTATCAATAACCCAAAGATCCAGTTATCTATCTCTACCTAGCACTAATATAGTTTCTTCAGAGCGCTGTTTTCAGTAAGTATTAAGCACTAACGACTTACTTCTCCATGATACGGTAACTACTAGAAAATTATCACTTCGAAGTGTTTTACTAGTATTACCTATAACGCTACTACTGAGCGACCGCAGCTTAGTTAGCTTCGCATGTGCGAGGCCCTGGGTTCGAGCCCACCGTTTGGACTTCCTTACTGAGGTATCTTCTGGGTTATTTCCTCAGTGACAACAAACCAATGTCGGGATGGTACCTTCAAACTCAGCCCTGACCGACTAGCTCCCCTACATTCTTCCGGTGTGAGTAAAAGATGTACAAATAAAGTTCAAATCCAAATACTTAACACTATTGTTATTTGAAAGAGAAGTACATACTCTATATAAGGTTGGAAGTGTGTTCAGAAACAACATCTGAAACAAGTAAAATCGTATATTTTCAGAACTGTGATATCGTGAACCTCACTTCACATCACTAAAGACAAGAAGTTCTGGCAAAGCTGCCTTCTCGCAAATAAATATACATATTAGAAAAAAAGAAGACGAACACTTCGTAAATCTTGTTTCTTATTTCATAAACAGTTTACCCACCCACTAAAGTACTAAAACTACATCTTACTACTTTAAAACTTTACATATGGATTTTCTAGCAAATAAACTTTCAGTTCGTCTCGTCACTGACTTCATTATTCTCACCCTTGTGAAGCGGGCAAGGTAGAGGGGCTAATTTTAAATTTTGAAATTATCAAGACATTCACTTAATGAGCCTGGAAATTTAGTTCAGATGATCGGAACCGAGATTCAATCTCAACTTCTAGATGAGGCAAACATATGTCCCCTGAACTAGCCATGCTCGGTATATCTCTACAACCTTTCTATTTATAAATCACTTTGGTAAATAATTACTTCCGCTTATCCCAATTCAAACAGCTTTCAATTCAAAATTACAAAAACATCCAGGTTGGGATTGAAATTCTGCGACCCACGAACCATATTGTTTTAGACGATCAGACTACACTGAGATCACTGGAATATATTCTTGTATGACTCCCTCTGTTCCGAAAAATATTTTTTATTGGCTAGATAGACATCTGATGGCTGAAGCCAGTCTCATGTCCGAGGAATGATGTCCCTCGGCCGGCGACGTATTTCGGAAGCAGGATTGAGATGGCATGGTGCAGTACAAGTCTGGGAAACACCTGGTCATTTACATCGTGAAATCGACAAAAAACAGTCAGAATGGCCGGTGTGAGCAGGGTTCGTATTCCGCTTCTCTTCTGGACTATTCTATTTCGCTTGTAACTACTATGTTATATTTTACATTCAACCACTTATGCCTTACTGTTTCGTTTCTTTTACGTCATCATATATTCAGTTCGAGAGATGCAACACGCGACAGATTAATGGATTCCCTTGTTGCCCTGCAGAAATTAGAGAGACGTCGGTTAGGCTTGGTTACCGATTTAAGTCCAATTCGAGTATATGGGTTCTAAGGTACCATTGATGCAGAACTCGAACCACGCTTGGAGTCCAGTGTCCTACAACTTCGCCTCATCTGCAAGGAAACTGTCGCCATAAGCCCCAGCTAAAGAATATACAGATTAAATCCCTCTTTCAGTGCACACATTTGAAGCCATTGCACAAACCTTATTTATAAACGGGTGTTGACATCAGAAAAAAACTTTGCAACAGCATCCACTTAAAAAAAAAAAAAAAAGCTGAGCTCATAATAAATTTCTATGTAATGTAACATTATACCAATTTTCTCAGACTGCCCTCTCCCTTTCAAAGTTGTCAATTTCTTTACTTGAACTCTTTTTCAATGTTAATATGGTGTTGTAACAAACTGTTTCATCATTTATCTAACACATTCTTTTGAGTTGAGTGTTTTGTATACATTGAACTACCTGCTTGGAATGTCTGACACACTGACTACGAAATCGGCGCGATGTGCACATACGATTGGCAGACTATCCATCTTCAACACAATAATATAATGAAATTACTTTCGAAAGTGTCGAAAAAGAACAGACAAATCTTCCAATATTGTCGATTTGGCTTATTTGATATTAGCGGAAAAAAAAAGTCTTACCTGTTACTCTTTGATTCACATTTCTTTTCGAGAAGCTGGTTTCCATTATTTCAAAATACACAAATCCCTAATTTTACTACTGCTAACTACACACTGTTTAACGTATATATATATATTTTTAAATATCAGGATGTCTATATGAACTAAAGAATATCCATCATAGTAGTACACGTCTCAATGCTTCATCCACTTCAAACGTAAAAGCATGACTATGGGGGCAAAAGGCAAGCATCAATATCTCTGTCTTCCTACGCAACCAGTTACACATTTCCCACATCTACTAAAGGTGGAAAAGAAAATACCTTTCCCAAGTTTTGTAGCTTTGAAATTCTAACTCACTGGAATATATTTTATATATGAAACACAGAAAAAAGATTCTCTCGGCATTACAGATATCATTTTTTAAAAAATAGGATGAAGTAAGTAATTAAGTCTGGCTAAACCTCATTCATTTACTTTTTCCTCGCATTTGGGAATATGTCTCGTAACGACGGAACCTAGCTTGTTGCTTCTAATTATGTTGTGTCCTTCATGCAAAAAATGTCAACTTTCTACTGTTACTTGTTCATTTATAATGTAAAGTGACGAGTAATCTGCAGCAGAATGTGTATAAACACATGTGTTAACACAGCACGCGCGAAGCACGTGCTGTTTGTTTACAAACAAGCAGTAGTAAATGGTGGAGTACGCTAGCGAGTAAAAGCATGTGCTCATACTCGTAAAGAAATGGTAGTGGAAGACGGACGAAGCCGACCACAACGACCGAAGGCAGCCGACGGAGCAGAAGACAGCGGAGGACTGCAGAGTCAGAGGAGCAGAACTGAATAAAAGCTAGCGAGTCAGAGCAGCCGGCACTATTCTGCTCCCAGGGATAGTCGCACCCACTCCTCCTCCTCACCTTGGTCGGTTCTGCCACGAGAAGGGCCTAAATTCCTCGATCTGATCTGCTACGAGATAGATCGCTCCTTATTACCGCCTGATCTGCTACGAGATAGGTAAAACTTCTAAGTCCATATCTGCTACGAGTTTGGACTTTCAAACTTCCTTTCTCTGCCAGGTAGTTGCCAACTACTTGGGCCATCGCCTGTCATACAACAGACTGTTGTTTGGGCTACGTCGACTGCAACAAGAAGGTTACAGAGAAAGTAATTTGAGATACTTTGTACCTCAAACATATGCCAATAGAGTTTTGTAATCGAGACTCTTTTTATTAAAATAGTGGACTTGTAAATTTTATAATAAAAGGTGAAGGAATAAAAGAGAAGGTACGAACCTTTCATTGCTTTACCTTGCTCTACCTAATAAATTAAAGAAACAAATAACGGCGCCAGACTCAGTTACCCTGGGCATTGCGGTGGCAATTAAGGCGCTCCCTCAAGGGAAACATTACGATAAATATACAAAGAACGTGACATATCGGTTTTGTGACCGTCTAGTTATTCTGACAGTTTCTCACTTTTTTTTTTTTTTTTTTTGCAACATACTATCACTCGAAATTTGTGACGATTTAAATATTTTGATAAGCTCTATCTTAAAATTTGTGACGGTCTACTTTGACAGACTTATCACTTGAAATCTGTAACGGTCTGGTTCTCTTAACAGTCTATCACTTGAAATTAGTAAGAGTCTAGTAATTTTGACATATTATCACTTGAAATTTATCACAGTCTACGTCGACATACTATTACTTGAAACTAACTGTAATATTAAGGATACAATGCGGTGTAACTACACCCAATTTACCATGATTAGTCATAAGTGCCATTTTTACATGTGAAGCCAGCGGGTATATTGAACCTGCTTCAATTTACCTACCACGTTTTATTATAAAGTGTAACTGGGATGCACACGAAAACCATGTAAATTACATACACTTTCTTTCAAAGCATAAAAACAGGGAAAGCTAGAAGTTTTCTTACTCATGCTACTATTACTATGCTTAAAAACGTTTTTCTTTTGTTACGACGTAATCAACTTTTTCCTTCTGTGTATTTTGAAATTAACACACTATTCTACTTATGATAGATAATATTTGTAAGTACTTCTTACGAACTATGTGTATCTAAAGAATAGATCTACTCACACAACCTACATAGGAACACACACACAAAAAAGAAACTTTTTTAAAACAACACACCATACGAAGAAAAGACCACTCTTGGCAAAGGAGAAAGATCCATAAAATAAAACGAGCACACAACTGTTTTGTGTTACTTGTGTGTTCGGAACATGCAGAAAGTAAGAAACACCCAACATGCTAGTAGACACACACACTTACAAAGGGGAATGAACGCATTAATGTAGAAGGACGGAATGGTATCTTAATGATACATGCCTGTTTCAAGTACAAAATATTACAACTACACTTAAGTTATAAAATATATAGTATTGCGGTTTTAGTCTACAATTTTCTATCTACGACGTGTGGTTATATAAAAACAACCGGATTGGTGACATACATACTATACAATGAATTCACAAGCACAGCAATTTTATTTGCATTACCTTCGCTATTCATACAGAGCTCCCTATCCACAGGATGTGGCACAAAAACGTGTTTTTTTTTTTACTGCAACCTAACGGATACCGTGTTCTATTATAAAAAGAAAATACAACTACATAGACTGCACCCTTAGACATAGCCATTTGTAAAATATAGTCATGTTCATGCTTAGGAAATAATGTCCTGCAGTTGACCACCATTTCGGAAAATCGGAGATTGAAATCGTCTATGGTACGCTCCACCATCTGAACAGGAATGTTTCTGATTTCAGTTCGGGAGATTTCTAGTTCTCCGTGGACTTCATCAAAGTCCGTTATAGTCACAGTGTGGTGTGCAGTCAGATCTCCTCATTGTGAATAATCAATCGACTCTTTCTTTTTAGCGAGCAGCCACTGCCATGTCTCAATGGTATGCACACGGGATTAATACATTCCTTGCATATTTCCCTTCAAATGAGTCATTTTGGTTCCAGCAGAATGCTGCTACTTCTCACTGTACCAAATTTCAATGGAAGCCCTGTGCTGTGTCGACTATTCGGAAATAGCATATTTTTTCATGGAATTTTGACATTACGTAGCCTCCTAGGTCATTAGATTTGTCACGTTGTAATTACTCGAATCTAACGCGCTCCTTTTTCATCCGAATTTAGTGTCCAAAATCGGAGTGCGCATGAGATTCGTACGCAAACTCGAACATTCTGCTTATCGTTCTCCTTAGGGTATGCGGGTACTTCAGGTCTGTTCTTGTTATCTCGTTTCTCGCTTGGTGCGTTTCCGTATTTTATTTAAGTTTACCTTGTCATTCGTCGTTGTGTACTACTGATAGCGCTATATTCGTAGGTAATATTGTTAATAAAAGCTCGGGAGTGAGTTTACCTTCAAGAGATGAAAGACAAAAAGTAATGCTACCGTATAATTGTAATACCGGTAATAATACTAAAATTTGTAACTTGAACTCATTGTTATATGCGGTACAATTACGGTAAATTTTGCACCTGCGAATTACAATCGCCAGTCGAACATTTTTATTATTATTTTTTATCTATTTATTTATTATTATTATTATTATTTTAATTTCAAGCCTTCTAAAATTGGGGTGCACATTAGATTTGAGTAAATATGGTACTTCCTGTGGTGGTACCTTGAACAAAAGGTGGATGCAAGACGTCTACACGTTACTGCGGAGTTGAAAAACAACGTCCGTTCTGAGATCAGAAATATTCCTATTCAGATGCTGGTAACCTACAGGGCGTCATTTTCAAAACAAGAATGTGACTGCGTATTTTAGAAATGGCAATGCCTAAGGGTGAAGTGGATGTGTTAATATTATTTTATAATAAAACGCGGTACCATTTACGTTGCATTCAAAAAGGCCAGTTTTTATGCCACACCCTGTATAAAATGGTCTTATTCAGGTGTAATACAATGTTCCAAATACGAACAATCGTATGTTGTCTGTATACCAGTTTTTTTCTATTACCTAGCTCTCAGTACAGCAGCATAGCTGTTCTCTCTAATATTTCTATATTCTTTTCTCTGACCATGCCTTATGGACGAAAGGCATGCATATATAAATAACAAAATAAGGTGATTAGACAAATTAGATTACTTACGTGTAAACTACATAATAGTAGCTGTACAAATACTTCGAAGATAAAAAGTGTCTCGCTTTCACCTGTAAGGCATGATCTCAGAAAAGAACTGAAAAAAAGTTCACGTGGATAGTGTACTCTTTTAGTTAGGAGACGGTTGAGGTCAAAACAATGAATGTCAGTTTTGTGACGATCTAGTTATTCTGACGTGTCCTCTGTGGGTGAGTTGTAACGCTCGCTATCTTGCGATCAAGGGGTCCTGGATTCGATTCCCGATAGGGACACAAGTGGTTCGGAGCCCAGGATAAACTCAGAACGTCATCTTCAATCGACCGAAGGCAATGCCAAGCCACCGTCAATTCACCTTGCCCAGGCACCTTCAAGTCAGGACCTGCCTTCGGGAAGAACACCCATCATCATCAGTCTGAAGGCTATCACTGTGATGGTCAAGCATTATGAAAGACTATCACTTGAAATCTGTAACGCTCTAAATATTTTCATACGCTTACTCTTAAAATTTGTTACAGTCTACTTTGACAGACTATCTTTCCTGGCGTGGCCAGCTGTATCTAGCACGGAAAGTATGCTAGTAGTCTCAAGAACCATCTCCAATTAGCAAGAAGGGTAGAGATATTCAATTTACACGGGTTCAAATGCAAACTAACAGGTGTAGCTGTTTGAAACTTCACTCGTTCAGTGTAGAAAATTTAGGGTCAACAACTCATCTATCTATTTCTGCCCACGCGTTTACTTCAATCACACGGTATGCAATCCAGTTTTATTTTAATAACCACATATCGTATATCAAACTTCGTTTTATACTAAGTTAAAACAAAATGGTTTCTGTGACTAAAAAGTGAACTGTTTTTAAGTGCATTCCCTACTCGAGGAACTATTGGGTGCTTTCAACCAGTGTTTTGTGACATACTGTACCTAACATGTCCTTAAAAGCTGAAACAACAGGATGTTTATTTTACATCAGGATACACTTAATTACACGAAACAACATTGTTATTCACCAGTAACCACATAGGTTGTAAAGATAATAACAAAATTCAGGGAGAAAAAAATACGTTGAGATTAACGAATGAATCGTTGTTTCAAAGTTAATAAAAATAAATCACACACACATCTGCACGAAAACTCAGTGGGGGACATTCTTAACGTTTATAAAAATGAACACATATCAACACTAGAATATCTTGAAATAGGTCATACAGAAAATGCATAAAATGAAAACATCTACGTTTACAGAATGCAGAATCAAACTACAAAAAATCTATTCAAAGCAGAGGTACAAAAAGAATTTAAAAAAAAGATTTTGAAAAAAGGAGAAATATTATTTGACATAAAAATTCAAAGTTCTTTTTTATGCATTACTTTTTCTTTAACTTCATATTTTTTTCATTGACTGTAAGGAACGAAAAGGGTTGGTTGTTTTACAAAAAGAAAAAAGAAAAAGAAAAAACACTATATTAGCAATTTTCCTACCTATGTAACTTGAGACGAGGGTGCGGAATTT
The DNA here is from genome assembly GCA_022664845.1 of Lepisma saccharinum. Classification (NCBI taxonomy): domain Eukaryota; kingdom Metazoa; phylum Arthropoda; class Insecta; order Zygentoma; family Lepismatidae; genus Lepisma; species Lepisma saccharinum. Next base: position 20,901 of record JAGDQP010019704.1, on the reverse strand, counting down.
TCGATGGTTGCCTTTAATTTCAGGCAAATCCACTACATGGAGCATTAGGAATGAAGCAGATAATAAATAGATCAGGGTTAGTCAGTCAACAAAGAAAGTACAGTACAAGTGAAAAGCAAGAATAAAAAAAAAAAGTGGACAGAATTACTGAGGATATAAGATCACTTAATACAGGGTGTACACAAAAGTTATAACCAAGAAAAATAGTTACCAGCAGCACCACATTACGTCATATACTACAGTGGCGCTACCTGCACGTTCGAAAATAGATTAATTTACACATTTTTTAAAAAAAAGAATCTTAAGACAAGAGCAACAACAAGACCACCAAAACCACCTATTATCTGTACAGCTAGAAATATTTCCGTTCTTTTAAAATATGAAAACACTGAATGAGAACAGTAAATTTACAGTACTGCAAGCAAACTGTACGTGCTTCGATTTCCACTTAGTATATTATGTTACAGTCAATTAACAAGCTCAAAAATGCAGCATTAAAGACAGCAAAGAAAGCTATCTATATAAGCAAGACTGGTCTTCCTATATTTACATAGTTTCCAACGGAACACGTTCTCCTATCACATCATAAACGGTCACAGACAATGAACAGAAAACAGCGACCATTACAATTTAGTAATATTTTGTGGACAACCTGTACATTATTTTAATATTGTATTTCCTACTCAAACTGTACTCAGATACTTTCTGAAATTTTGACACTATTCAACATGCCAGATCAGCTTCTTAACACTAAAATGCTACTTATTTCCATACGAAACGTGGACAAAATTTAGGGTAAGTTTAAAATAAACGTATCAATAAAAGCTTGTAAACACAGTTCAAGAACTCTTACGCCCGATTGCAAAGATGTAGACCTAGGCTAAACCATAGTTTAGGCTAAGACTAAACTCCGTCTTTGCAATCGGCCCTTAGTTCTCGAGGAAATCAACCATTAAGATCGAAAATTGTAAATTTAACTAATGATTATTGACAAACTGGACGGCAAAATTCTCCTAGGTGGTAACTTTAAGCCTCAAAAATAATATTTACAAAGAAACAATACATTATGCAAAAACCGAAGCGGAAACTTCAAATTTTCCATTCCTACTAAAATATATCGCTTCTTAACTATGCAACCGAAGAAACGTCTGTTCCAAATTCTCGCTTTTTGAGCTTATTTACGAAAAAATAAACGTAAGCTTCGGAATATCATGAATTCAACAACATAAAAGCAAAGTGTAACTGGGTAAAAATCTATACTTACTACAATTTTGAAGTTAATTTTCGATTTCTACTGTCTTCAAAGTAGATTTCTCGAAAACAAGAGCTCAATCCACGTTTACTAGAAATTTCAATGCTTGTTTTAATGGGTACTTTTCGTCTGTAAAGTACTGACTCCCAATATTTGTCCACCCTATAGAATGTACACTCAGCAGTGTTAGTAGAGTACACTTCATCACATTGTCAATCATAATTAGTGTACGAGTTATTTGCGTTGAGTCAATAAACTATTCTGGTTTTACTCTCCGCCAATCGAGTTACCTACGACTGATTAGGACTAGTGTTTTCTTTACTGTACTTCAATATGAACATTTTTAAATACCCGGTATATAATTAGTAATATGCAGGATAGTTATAATTAAACTTCGGGAGCCAATTCTCTTCTTTAGGGACACAAAAACATTCACCGTTGTAGACCTACTGAAGTCTGTAGGAGTCATGTCCGGACGATACGCTTTCATTTTCGTAACAATTTTACCAAAAGTACTGTTCTTTTGACCATGGTGACTAGCAACAACTGTAGAGAGCTATGTTTATTGCTGTCCGGGTAATCTGCGTCATATGATGCGACAGTTACAGCGTTACGGTTTGGCAGTTACAAGAGCTAATTAGTAGGTCAACAGTTAATTTACCAGTCAGCTCTTGTTTTCAAAGAAAGCAAAACCCAACTCCCGTTTCTACTTAAAAATTCTGAAGTTGTCCCCCGTAAAGGAATTCCTGAGACGGCAAGAAAGCTCCACAGTTTGATTCAGCGTATTTAATTTTGTAATTCACTTTAGTTTTGAATCTTTGCTAACTACTCTCTGAGTCAAAGTATCCGGAAAGTCCCGAAAATTTTCTACACCATAGTAATGACTTTCCAATTAACTCTTGTAGCTGCCAAACGGTATGAGCTATCTAAAAGGGTTACAGTTAAAAGTTGTTCAAAATTTAGCGTTCGTTTTAAAGGGTCAATCAATCTCCTTCCCCATTTAAAATGTTGAAGTTATTCGTCCAGGGGTAGCAAGAGTGGAATAAGTTTGGTTACAATCGCCCTGTATATTTTGTTTGCTTGAAAATTATCAAACCGTACAAGTTTCAGATATTGTTAACAAAGTTAGTTTTATATCATTGCACTAATATTTTTTCTTTTTAATTAAAGTGTGTATTTTTAAAAACACTACTACCAAACAGCAAACTGAAAACACGCTGTAAAAGTAGGCTTGTTTCATTAAGTCCAATATTACACACACTATACATAGATATTTTTTTTTAAGTACTCTTAACGAGTTAGTCTAAAGAAAAACGATGAATCAACACTAATCCTTTATTTTGCTAGTATTAACCCAATGAAGTACTAAATATTATACTTAAATAAATTCTCAACTCACGTGAAGGTATCTTCTTAAATACTGTTTTGGCCATGAAGTCTTGAAATCTTTGTGCATAAAATCCAGGCCTATGGACGGAAACAGTGTCCTGAAAAATGGAAACAAGATCATCAGTGAAACTGTTCAGTATCTAAGAATATCGATTTCATATTCATAGTAATTTGTTGCGTTAGTAAGTACCTGACTATTCCTAGTGTCAATACCTCGCACAATGATAAAAATTATGAATATTTCATCGAAGAGTTTTCTTTAGATTACAAGCGTGACAAGAAGTCAATCTATGCTTCGAATATATATATATATAATTATTCACACACTCCTTCTAATGTATTGAAATTATATAAATATAATATTGCTGTGGAAATTGCAATCGCTACTTTCTTAGTTCATCTCGTACACTGTTAAGCTCTAACGAGTAACTATGAACTTACAAGACTACATACAGAGTGTGTGGCGAAATTTCGAATACTTGAAAAGTAACAAAGCCATTTAAAAAAATCAGAGAACAAGGCTAGTCTTATTGTGATGTACTTCTATCTACTTGTATGAAACAAATGAAAGTTGCGAAATGTCTGAGATACAGAGTGGCTTGAAGCAATGGAATGCAGTGTATCCATTGCTGTTTATCGTAGTGATGGACGAAACAACGATGGGGATGGTGCGAAAACAAGTGAGGGAAGCCTAGTTGGGGGACTGTGCACATATATGCTACCGCCAGGCTTCAGTAGCGAACATCCCATTTGGATGATCAAAGTTTCGTTGAAAAAAAATACGTCACGACCTCTTCAACGACACCTCAAACTACATTCCTATGCCTAGTAGCTCTTGAGTTGAAAATATCCCTTCCCGTACTTCGGGACCCGGCCATATGATGTGGATTTAAAATACAGGTTTGCATGCACTCGCCTTGCCAAGACCGTTTCAACGACACATCAACCACGTTCCTAGCCCTAGTAGTTCCTGACTTGAAAGTTGTCGACAGACGGACAGAGTGGTTGCTTAAGGCTTCACAGCACTTCCGGCTGAAGCCTAAAATGAGTGAAAAACAAAAGCTTCGTTGTCTGCAGGAGTATAATGATTCAGGAAAGAACTGTCTAATAAGTTGGAAGAGGATTTAAGATATAAGCAGAGGAAGTAATTAGGGCAGAGCTGAGAGTCGGAAGGATTGAAGTAACTTGAATTAAGAAAGGTCCATTACAGTGAACGAAAATAATTTTTTTAATACCGTGTAAGAGGTATCAAACAAAAATAAACAGAGGACAAGGTGTAGCTTTTTATCAAGCAGTAAAAAGAGTGATACTAAATAGATATGAGACTCTCAAATGTAAAAAATAAGGCAATATATGAAACGTACTTTGTACCAGCGGTAGTACTATATGCGTGGGAAACATGAATGATGAAAACAGGCACACGAAAGGAAGGTACAAGCTATGGTAATGAAATTTTTGACTCCGAGAACACACGGAATAGTACCATGACAGGTGTCAAAGCTGGACAAACTTGCTATAATCGCAGCGGTGCAAGAACTCGCCTAATTTGAAGGCTGTCTAGCGTAGCCCTCGTGGCCAAGGGATATAAGACACGTGGTTATTGTACTTTTTTTTATTCCCATGTGAACTAGTTCGAATCCACGAACTGCCAGAACTTCTTAGCTTTTTCCAGCTACGTCGGAACGTTTAATAAACGCGAATGTTCTAATAATGTAGGTCCCATCTTTAGAAGCTTAGGAACTCGTTTCGGCCGTTCGTAACAATATTCTTACTGATAATGTTCAGTAATTATTTTGGACCTGCCGTGTTGTCTTTATTCTCTTCTTCATTAGTAAAACATTTGCATTTGTTAATTAATGCCACCATAAACTTGAATGTGGGCACTAGAGAACAAAAATTGAACGTTCCAACGCAGCTGGAAAAAATTCTAAGACGTTATGTCAATTCCTAAGTTCGAGCTCCCGCACATGAGAATCAAAAGTACACTAATCACGTGCCTTAAACCTCTTCGCGACGGGCTACGCTACACGGTCTTCAACCCAGGCGAGTTCTTGTACCGCTGCGATTACAGTAAGTTTCTCAACCTTTTTTTCTTCACACATTCCACAGAGGTTGAATTTGCTGCGTTGATTTTCGTATTACACGCATTCACTCATTAAGTCCTTTCAGCAAGTATATAGAAAGGTACGCCTTTTATGACGAAAGGTCCGTGTGTTCTCAGAAGTACGTAAGAGATTACTAGAAAGTGTCGAAATACGAAAAAAAAAACTCCCAAGTCAAGATAGATGGATAATATCAGTTATAAGCTCTAGTAATACGGATGTTAGAAAGATGAATTTAAAAAATGTATCAAGGAATATATTAATGTGGAAAATGGATGGAAAAATAGAGAGGAAATGCAGTGAGGGGAGTGGTAAGCAGGATCACAGAAGTGTATTTCTTCCTCACTTATTATCTATAATTAACGTACGGTTTCAACAAGGAATACTGAATTATTCGAACCGCTAACTTTGTGATTGATTTTATAACTCGGAAAAATTGAAACTATGGAATGATGGTGAGGTCTTCGAATAACGAATCCAGCCCACAGTTGTTGTTGATTATGTAAATTTCTTTATCTCTGCTTTATTTAATCTATCGTTCTTCATTTGTGCTTTACAACAAATAGTAACACGTTCAGGTGAGCTAATTTCATTACACTTTCAGGTGACGTGCTGTTTGCGACATTAATACAAGGGAAACAAAAGGCAAGTACCCCTGGAAGATGTGTATGTTTAAACAGACGACTTCCTTCAATATTACAGCTTCAGAATAATATTCGATACCAATCTCTGATTTCTAACTGTGAAAAATTATTTCCTCCGTGTAGCATTTCGGAAAAGCAAAATAGGCTACGTTCTATTTACATGAATACACGAAAAAATACACGAACACACCACATCAATACACTGAGGAAGATAGGTTATATAAACTGGCAAATTGGCACATTCAATTGAGTCACAGACATCTCTACCTACATGGAATATTCATAGTTGCCTAAAGACCTTAAAAAATTTAATTCAAATGGAAGATTCACATAGAAATCTCACGTGTTATGCTAACGTAACGTTCAGTTTCTACAAGCAGTGGCTAAAAGGTCTGAAAAATCAAGTTCTAAGGAATTTTCTCTAGTAGCCTTTCAGTTTAGATAGTGCTTCTTTCTACGGCAAACCGTCTGAGAAAACTGAACACGTTCAAACCATCGAAGAAGATATAGGCCTATCTATCAACATGCTTACAAAACTCCTCTACAAGGCAGGGAAGAAAGCATGACGCGACATGGCATCTAAAAATAGTGCACAGATTTGCCAATTTACTATCGTTAAGGCTAAACAAAATACTATGAATTGGGAAGTACACACAAGTAGATCCAACGTACAAACTCAATTTTCAAAATAAATGCAAACTAAAAAATTTACATCACTGATGAAATAAACTACAACTCAAGATAGCACAAAAAGAAAGAGAAAATAAAAGTAAAAAAAGCGAAAATAAATCTCTCTCTCTCAAATTATATCAGTCAACTAATCTAAAAAAACAAAAGAACAAAACAAATGAACGTCAAATTAAACGATTATCAGATACTTACCCTTAACGTGCATACATAATATTGGGCGCTTATGTAAAAAGCAAAGGTATATATAACGTATACAGCTCAAGATCTACTTATATTAACATGTTAACAGTTTTGTTCCTAACTTTAAGCTACATAATTAAGAAAAAATCACAATAATAAGGAACTTACATTATACGAATAACACTGCTAAACATATTTATTTTTCGTAAAATAAACCCAATATTGAACGAACGCCATCAAAATAATGCATGCATTTATGGGAAAATATAATCACGAATGAATATGTTAAGGTAACAAAGAAAAATTCACACCAAAGGTAAAAAGTAGGGAGAATATTTTCGTTGACTTCGTAATAGGTTATTAGGAGCACAAAATGGTGAATTTAATTGATTTTTCATTATACGAAAACTCTAATTCTAACTTATGAAATCCTTCCAAACCACGACATCAAATACTAGCAGTAAATAACTATGCCATGCTCAAATATGTAGATAAATCCGTAACTTACACCAGAAAGAAAACTGTGCAGCTACCATATTTAAATTATGAATAAGCTAATGCTTGTAGTATTATTCACACGGTATTTATGAAAAAAAAAAAAAAAAGGGTTTGATATGAGAGACTAATTACACCAATATGAAATACAAGTAGTATAAATGTGGGATCTGATCTTCGGGAGCTACAGTTTTATCATTTTTCTAATTGCAATGAGAAAGTGTTCTTATCATTCTTCCAAAGATAATCCTACGAAGATGACAAATGAAAAATAAAATTCGTGATATTTTAATCGTAAGGTGCCACGAGTATGATGGGTTATATAACTTAGGTTAACAGTTTTAGATTCTGTTAAAACTTTCCACCATAGACAAGGCAACTTCCACATTACACGCACAGGTTCGGTGACATCACGTCATGGTCTACATCATCAGTTTGTTGAAGCAAATCGAAAGAAAATTTTATTATAAAATCCACGCCAAAAGTTCGTCGACTTTGATACATGGTAACCGATTTGAGTAGTTTCTTAGAACTCACACAAAGTCACATTCTCTTCAGTTCGAAACTCAAATTGATTCTTTCATTTCGGAGTTTTTGACAATAGAAATCTGATCAAAGTAACCTTTAGAGCCGATTGTATGTTCTATTGGTTGAGTTTCTATGTACACATTGCTACTGACAAGTCTCAGCGTCTATAGCTCGAAAGGAAAACCGTAATTAATATATCTGATCTGGTATCAGCACGTAGTAATGTATCCCCACGCCATTCTCGAGCACCCTGCGAGTTGGTGACCCGTCTAGATATTAAACTAACTAAAAAACTACTAACTTCATTGCATCATTGTAATTCAAGAAATGTCTTACATTAAATATTTGATGCTTGAGATAAGAAGCAAGTATGTCCACAATTTCATGATCTTAGTCGCCAAACTGTATATATTTAGTGAGTTAAGAATACATGCATTTGTGAGCTTAACTAACGGAACAGTCTTTAACGCGGTAAATATCTATAATTAAGAGATTTCTTTGCATCTCAATAGCTGCCCAATCGTATCATGAATATCTGATAAAAAAAATTCAGAAAACAAAATGAACTAAAAATAGAAATTTTAGTTTTATAAGCACGTTTCTAGCGCTTACTCGAGCAATATAAACTAAATTCCATTCTCTAGCTCCACAACCTACTACAGCTGTTTCGTTCAAAGACGATCGTGGTCAGCACAACGAACAGTAGTGTGGCATTCCCGCTTAATCTGGTTTCCGAGACCGGAGTCTGCTTCTTCATAACTCAAAGCAGCTTCTCCAATACTTCACGTTGCTAGGACAACACCAAAATTGGAAATGGTTGCTAGGTTAATGCCACTCGGTTACGAGGATGGATTGTAATACATCTACCGAATACTACGAATCACAAACGACGTACAACGGTATATCTTGAGATTCTACGGAACAAAGTAACAAAATCAAGCAGCTGATAACTTACAAGAAAAGGAAATCATTCGTACATACCCCGTCATGAATCATAGACTTCCACGTGTGTTCTAGCTTCTTCTTTAGCCGGTAGCTTTGAAGGATGTCGATAATACCTAGGAACAACAACAATCGCTCACCCTTGGCATTTCTGGCAGGGATGCCCCCGGGACTAGAAAGAAAGGCACTAATAAAACTTCAATACTTCCTCTATGAACAAGACCCTTACACAGCATGTTCAATAGATGAACACTCAACACCAATCTGCGTCACGATTAACTATTACACAAAACCCTGCATAGAGAAAACACAAACGAAATCAGAGTTAGAAAGCATTCACAAAGACGTTTCTGGAAAGAGAAAAGACATCACGTAATAAGACAAACACGCACACACACCAACATAAGGATCATGCTCACTCGTATGAGCGTTTTCTTTCAACGGATGGGTCAGCGGACTAACGGTATTTCCAACAGCGATGTTCTGAGATACTTAGCTGTCTCTTCACAGAGAGAATGCTACAAGCGGCAAAACGATGTCCATAGATGACAAAGATATGCCTTGCTCGAAAAAAAATGCATTTTGACGCGGAATGGGAATAGGTTATTCCACTGGACCCATCAGCTAAGAGCAGAGCATACAACTTCAGATACTAGCAAATTATACAGAGTGGGTAAAAAAAAATAGGTAACAAGTCTATCATTACCTTTAAAATCGCTGTGCTGTTATCCCGGTAATGGTCTGGTGTGCGAAAACGAATAAAAACTTCCATGTGGATGAATCCGGCTCAGAGATTCAATCCCATGGCCTCATAATTAAAAGGAAAGCAATGCTTTCACCAAGTCGACTCTTTCGGTCTAGGGAAGTTTAAGAAACCATGGTAAAGGAGATAAACAGGCATAATTTATTGATACTATTTCAAAGCGAGGACCATTTCCGAAAAGTAGCTAAAAAAAAGTTATTAAATCAGGTGAACAAGCCAAGAATCACTGGTTCAGCGAACTAGAAGGCTACAAAACACAAGAGCGTAAAATTACATGTACACACGTAACTTTGTGAGCTAGAAAAGGTCCTTATACACCGGTTTTTCAATGTTGAATAAAATTATTCTCATTATTCGTGAATACTTTAACTTTTTGTACCAACTCTGTATATATCAATATAAATGTTATGTTAGTACATTACACACACACACACACACACACACATGCAACAGTGGATTAGTTCAACAGAAGTGCTAAGAGGGAAATTATGAGTTAATGAAAAACAGTTTTTCTTGGAAAATGGTATGGCAACTACATCTAACTATAAACCAAATTCTCACATCAACTTCGCTTTAGAAAACTTTCTACATCCGTGAAAATCTCAAATGACTACTTGCTCAAGTCGACTAAGAGTGAATCAGCATCGCCGCATCGTAATTCAACCTATGATGGCAGCATTAAATATTGTTAGTTTTCTCTTATGTAAGATTCAACACACACACGTTATCATTGAGTGGACGATCAAGGAAAAATTAAATAAAACCTAAGTTTACGAGTATATTTGAGAGATCCCTTTTAGAGTTGAATGGTGGCTGTGGTAGAGCGCTCACCTCTGGTGCGTGAGATCGTCGGTTCGATCCAGGGTGTGGACGAACACCGTGTGTATGAATTTTCTCAGGGTTCTCCACTTTCTTAATTCCACGAATTCTCCCATCCATTTGGCCTGAGCCAAAGTTACCTAAGGCTTTACATCAATTTCAATGCAATTCAATCGGGTTAGTAGTAGTAGTTACAAGGCCAACAGACCTATAGCATTTTTCGGGTTGGACCATTTCATTTCTCTTCCAAATAAATTCTCGTGCTATTTGGATCTGACTGGTTTCCCGCAACAGCCTACTGTTCTATATATACGTATGATAAAGAACGTGTCATCAAGTTTTCTGATATGGAAGATGTTCGCTTTAAAACCAGATTTTAGGGTTAGAAAAATTACGCTTCCAGCAAAAGTACGGAAGTCTGTATTGTACCATTAGATTACCATAAATACATTGTACGATTATATTTCTCTCAAGTAGGCAGTCGAACTGCTGTCATGGCCAACAGGATACCATAGAGCACTAATGCAAATAGAATCCCTTCCATACTGAATACATATGTGAAAAACTTCTAATTCATCGTTTAAAACCAACAGGAAAGTAAAAACGTATTATTATCAAAGAAACAATACCGACGTGATATTTCTCGCTCCCTACTAACAGGCCTGATGAAGGAAACAAGCAAGGTGAAACGTTGGTGGTTTGCAATTGACTTTTCATTGAATGGAAAGTACCATTGTCATTAAATCAACAGGTTTACACAGAGGCACATTCATTTTGTTGTACCTATATTTCTGGATTGTATTGCAGCCACAGCGACACCTGTTTGAATTTTGAGGAATTTGATAAACATAATTCTACGGTAAGATGCGGAAAGATACGGCTTCTATTATTGTAGGTGTCATCTCGACATTCGTCTCATGAGACTTGAGAAAATTGTATTCTATATTACCGAACTCACGCGTTAATTCCGAGACCAGATCTCATCTCAAGATACAGCGAAACATCCCTTACAAAATATGTTACAGTTTCATAAGTTGTAGATTTAAATTTTCATCGTCTGTAAACACAACCGAATCATTAATAGATCTAAAGCGAAGTATCTCAACGAACAATACAATCAATTAAGAAGGTAACATCTACGTCAACACACTTTATTAATGAGGGGATCAAATATACAGGACAGCGGGACTGCTAAAACGTGGTACAAAGCTTAAATAAATTTTTTCACCTTTCTGCTGCTTGTTCGCGTTTTCTTCCATTTTCTGTCCTATCACTTCTATCAAATTTACCATTTTCCACTTCATTGTAAAGATATAACAACAGAAAGTATAGATGAAACAATAATGATTTGACCATATCTTGAGAAAAATAAAAATAAATGAAATACCTTTTCAAATTAAAGCAGAAGATTGTTTACAAATAAAAAAATATAACGAACACGTAAATGAACTCATGAAAAAGAGATGGACAGAACGGGATGAGAGCAAAAAGAAAAAGGGGAAAATATTTACAAGAATCAGATGACACCAAAAAAACTGAATAAAGCAAAAATGTGATATGAAGTACAGGAAATTTATTTTGTATTTAACAAGTGCATTTCTTTTATACACAGAACGTTATACTCTAGAGGTGTACTATTGCTATAAAAAGAAGAAACTCATAACCTGACATTTTTTTTATAAATGCATGCTAACAGATAAGACACACATACAACACAGTCTTAACACTCACGGCACATCCTCCTCTTCATCAATAGGCTCGCTTTCCGCTTGGATACTCTCCATGGCAGTGGAATGCGCAACGAGTTTCTGCCGATTAATTGACTTACTACGATTAAGTCTTGCAGCTTCCGAGGTTTCTGAGTCGCCTGACGGCGCCGACTGTTGTTGCTGAAGTGCAGCAGAATGACGCTCCTATGGAAGAGAAGAGATAGCCTGTATAACAACTTCGAATTATACCCCAAGGAAGTGAAAACAAGATAAAAATATTATTTTGAATTTTAACTTCATAAATCATGCAATAGAGCCATAGGTTGAGGACTATGTTAATACCTTGAGAACCCGACTGGACCTACAGTTTATTTTCATTGACAGGTATAAATAGTAGCAACGGACTAAGCTTGTCTAAGATCTGAAGGATGACATCCCTCTGGAGAGAACTCGTCCGGGCAAAGGGATGGAAAAGGTAGCGCACAAGATCTTAGAGGAAACACATGAAAAAAAAACCTTAGTCACACAGTCGGACTCGAACTCGCATGCCTTCCTTCTACCGATCCGAAGTACGCTATAATAACTGCTGCACCACGCGGCACAGGGGTCTAGGTGGACTACAGTTTTAAACAAATTCCGAATCACTTGTCCCCCTTAAGGGACCAAATTCAAGTTCCCTTGATTACAAATTGACAAGTGTTAATTATTCATGTAGCGAAAACACTGATTACAGAAATAGTATGCTAAAAAATATACTTACTGCTTTTTCTCTTGCCGCTTGGTCTAAATTATGAATTCCTACTAGTAAACTATAGTCCATAATTTTGAAACTCTCTAGTACCTGGAAATAATAATAATATTTCAATTCACAGAGAATATAACTTAGAACAGTTTTACAGCTTCAATAAATCAAACAATCGAGGTTACTTTAGTAATGGAAGTTACCAAAAGGCAAACACTCATAAAAGAAAACAATATCAACCCCACATAACTTAGGTGTAATATGAAACAATACTGAATATAGTCACTTTAAACTTTCTATTTGTTCCATCTAGTTTTGCGAATTAATAACACAACTTTCCACTTTCTACGTTACTGCAATTTAACAGGGTTTATTGATCTTTTATATACTTTAATTAATTAAATTAACTCTCAATCTCTTACCGACTTGATTGTTTAAACCCATGTTCTTACAGACGAGGCAAAATCATCGCTCAATACACTTCTAATTGTACAAGTATGAACTTTTACTGCTTCAACAATTTCTAAATCGCAGCAGATACGTTGTTTAGAAAGAGATTCTCTAAATTAGATCACTTTACGTTAGCAATACGCCATACAAATACCTACACAGCTCGTATTATTTTTACTGATTTATTGAAATTTATATAGAACCATGCACGTTACTAAAAATGACCTTTCTTGAATACATGATGGAAAATATATTGGAAATATTTATGTCTCATGAAAATATCAACATTTTATATTCTGTCTTCTTAGACACTTACAAAAAGCTACATGAAGTGATCATCTTTCATGTTTTTTCTTCTACAGGTAAAAATAAGAAAAGAAGGTTAGAGAACAGAGAAACTCATAAGAGTTATAGAAACTCGGAATTCAAAATAAGGTAGTTAAAATAAAAAGGTAAAATGGAAATGCAATAATAGATTGGATAAGTTCTCTCGGAAAACTAATATCGTGTCCTAAAACCATACTGCTGCACAATTCCATACACTGAAATAGTGTCATATTGCACGCAATGAGGAAAAGTAATAATAACGCGTACATTTTTAATTAAAAATCTTTTTTCTCCTCTATCAACTGAAAACAATCTTCTTCACGCTGACAAAGAATTTACTGTCTAATGTCCTTTTGTATGCATACGTGTATTTGTAAATTAATTAAAATGAGAAAAGAGAAGATATATATGATAAAGTATGTGTAAGGTATTGAACTGCGAAATTTCCACGTTTCTAAGTTTTAGAAGAACACTTTACGAGATTTATTCCATTTAGAGGCCTCAGTACCTACACGTGTTCCCATATTTAAAAAAAAAATACTGGACAAATGAAAGGCAGTAATGAAAATGTGGAAAGCTGCCTCAACAATACTTAACGTCTTTCAAATAAACCAATCCACAATTTGAAGAATTTATAGGTAACTTGAAATCTGAGGTACGACGTCGCACCATTACACGTATTCTAATTTCTCAGTTAAAACCAACCATGTGAAAATGTCAGGTAGTTCAGTTGATACATTAACAAGTAATACAAGTATTATCGGGACCGCTTTTAAAACGCGAGATAGAGACATGGAGGAGGGAAGAACAGAGATATACAGGGTGTGGCAAAGATAAGTTAAACGTATTTTAAAATTGCTCATAGAGGTGGAAAATAAAACTGGCTAGCTAGCTAGTAACTTCTGAGCTGTGTTCTTTTGATGCAATGTTTGTCGCGTCTCTTACCAACTGATTTATCAGACAGGTGAACCAATTTTCGGTTAACTGACCTATGCCGCACTCTGTATATTCCTATAACACTTAACAGAATTCGTGTACCTATTGGCACACGCATATAGAAAAACCACTGTCAAATTAAGTACTTACTCGACAATCCCTTTGTATAGTCTTTATTAGGGCACTACATGTGTCAGCTTCTAAAAAAATTCCTTCCGGATGGTGTTCTATAAAATCCAGATCTTTGTAAGTAGGTGAATTTTTCTGCCTTTCAAACTTTGAGGCCTGAAAAAAGAAAAAAGAAATAGAACGTTTATAGCTCGTATCTACATTAACAGTTATAATATACACAGAAGAGTTACACATAAAAAAAAGAAAAGAACCGCACCATTCTACTTTCATATACATACGTATCTGCGAAACTGATGTTAAAGCTGTGATTTGAGGAGTTAATGATTACTATATTATGAATAAAGGAGTGGTCAGGTGGTAGGGCGTCTGACTAGGAATCGGACGGCTTGGGTTCAAATCCCCGCCAGAACGCTGGAGACTTTTCTTTAGTGCTCCCATGCCTGGCGTTCTGAGGTGCATTAGATTGTTCTTGGTATTGAAGGGTACCTTGGGCGATAAAGGCGGTTGAGCGCGGGACTGATAACCCTACCTCACCTCCTGCTGCAGGTCGAGAATATTTGAAGCGCTACCTCCACATACTCCATGCGCCGTTTATTCCGTTGTTCTTCCCATCTCAAGCACCCTATTTATATTTTCCATTTTCTTGGATTTCGTTTTCCTCCCCGATTACCACTTTTTTTGATTGACTACTCTGCTCACTTTTCAATACAAAATTCCCTACCAGTTCTTGCGAGGTTACGCGTTTGTCTTTTGTCTATCTGATACAATGTCAGCCATCTTGGAGCCGTTACTCTACTATTTATTTGACGACATGTAATGCTATTTACTCTCCGTCATCAAGTATAACGCGAAGTAACGAAATATAGGGTACACATAAAGTCCAGTAACAATTTCAAAAATTTATTTTGGACGAGCTATGAAAATAACCACTATCGTCAAAATGAAATACTTTTTTTTTTAACAGCATTCAGCTTACAAACAATATGTGGGAACCATGTGTGACCCGACAATGTCCACACGATAACTCTAACCCTAGCCGCACACGTCCATCATGTCCTATTTGACTTTGGCTGTCCCATGCTCAATTCTCAGTTTCATAACATCACTTGGAAGATGAGGGACCAAGATCTTTACATATCCCCCTAAAATATCTGTTGCACTCCTTTTTTTTTATCAACATGTAAAAGCAAAATTCCTTTTCAGCCAGAAAGCGCCATATTGAATTTACTGCCATCTAGCGGCGAAAACTGGAACTACATGGAACAACTGCAGTTAAAAAAAAACGACTTTCCTCTCTCAACTAGTGTACTGTGTCAATTAGTAATGCTAATAGTTTCATTGCAATAAAGTTTTGCAAGCGTTCCCGATTTTATGTACACCCTATATATGATCTAATTGTAAGATACGTGCTTATTAGCGCAAGTAAATTTCTTCAGGAACGAACGTTAAGTCCTAATCCTTTCATTTTCAACAATACGAAAGAAAGCAATGCAAAATAAAAACAATTAAAAGCAGTCTCAACTCGGACAGGTATTTACACTTTGAAAATATTTGTGTAACCTTTTCAAGGTTTAAGACTGTCTTGATATTAAATTAAAAATTTTCCTTGGAAATTTAGCGGCAAAATTAAACTGCCATTCCGTCATTTCTATGCTACGACTCAGTAAAATTAGCAACAACCTTTGTCACGCTAGCCAGTCACAAATTCTCACCCCATGCCCCTCCCCTCTCCTTCGCCACAACACGAGATGAACGTACTTCTGCTAAACCATTTCGTTGTGCACCACACGGACAACCACATATATTAGATACACTGAAAATCGTGAAATTATGGGACATTTCAAGTAAGAAATTATGTTACGACGACCTCACAGAACTAGACCAATCCAATGGCTACGAATTTGAATTTTGAATTTATGTAATGCCTTTAAGCAACTTTTGGCTCAGGCCGAATGGATGGGACAAATGGTGGAACGAAGAAAGTGGGAGACCCCAAGAAAACCCACGCACAGGGGGTTTGTCCACCACAAAACTCACATGACATGAGCTGGGATCGAACCGAGGATCCTAAACACCAGATGTGAGGGCTCTACCATCCAATGGCTAGGAAAAAAAGCTTACATGAAAATGTAAATTTTGCGGTACGTTTTCCAACCTTTATCCACGCATTGTCTTGCGTATGCATAACTTAGAAGCGCTCTTCCAAAACTTAAAAAGTATGATAAAGGTGCACTATTGTTCGCTCTGTAAACTTATTCAATTGTGCCATAGAATAAAAAATGTGAGACTTATACCACCTACCAATCTCTTGGTTTTTGCTTAAGAGCAAGTGATTTTGAACCCAGCTACTAGGTGGCTCTGGCGATTTCAGTCGCTGACTCTTTCCAGTAGTAGCCACCAGAACCCCCTAACGGCAGGGTTCAAAATCACGTGCTCTTCAGTGAAAAACCCACTAATTTTAGTGCAAACGAAAATAGGTAAACGGTATAAGTTTTCTACGATTGTACACAAGATGGTTCAACTGCTGTCCTAGATTGTAACGTACTACAAAAAAACTGTTTTTAATTTCATCATTTTGCGGAAGATTCTTTACACGTAACGACAGATTCTTAGCTGGCAATTCTTTGGCTTACCTTTCGTTTATATGTCGATCCTTTAAGATCATATTTTTGATGCATTTTAATAGACGAGGGAAGTAAATTGTTCATTGCACATAACCTAACATTTTTTGAGTTACACTGCAAAAAAAGAAGAAAGAGTAAATTAAAGTTGTTTCACAATCAAATTTACAGTTAAATACAATACACAACACATCATAGCATTAAGTTATTAACTGGCATGGTGCGCTAGAAAGCTACCAATTGAGGCAGTAGCCGAAAAAAGGGCTTATAAGCGGAAGTTACGAATCGACAAAACTATGACTGAAGGTTAATTTCTATGTCATTGTAACATGGTGCACTGAATTAAAACATTCTCCTGAGAAAGGACCCACAGACCTGAGTCTCTATTTTCCGGCTACCACCTCAATTGTCAAATTATTTCCGTGTCGAAAATATATTTAATTAATTATTGACATATTTACGCACGAAGGGTAAGTATATTAAAAAATAATATGTACATGTGGAAAAATCAATCATTCTGTCCTCTGAGAAGGATGAAAGGATTGATTTTTACATAGATACATATTTTCATGATACAGTACATATTTCAATTAGTTAAATTATTAACGTTTCACACTTCGCTACGTCCTGCGTCAAAACGAAAGACATAAAACAAACTAGGTTTCTACCTAGTCATGATGCGTTGAGACTAAACCAATGCTAATTGGTACTTACCGGCGTTGATAAGTAGTCTTATCTAACGTTTCGAGAGCTAATGCTTCTCTCTTGCTTTATTTCACTTCCTTCTATTCATCTTACAACAAACATTAGGTGGTATTTTTTTCTGTGATGATGAGAGCAGCATTAGCTCTCGAAACGTTAGAAGTGAGAGATAATTTTATCATCTGAAGACTAGTTATCAACGCCAGTAAATACCAATTAGCATAGGTTTCTACCTTTTCTCTCTCTCTTTTACTGTTTACCTTTTCGCCTTACGTTCTGACAAAGAACTTAAAAGAAATAGGCGCCGTTCATGGTTTTAAAAGTGCAATATATCTTCTACCACAACAATAAAACTTGAAACGAAGCGAAAAAAAAAATGTACCAGAGAAATCCACATCCAGAACAGTATAATGTGTACACCATCACTTAACTACCCACTCAAATGCTCTACATTTCTCTATACTCAAAGAATTTCAATAATCAATTTGGGAAAACAAATATTGGTACCTTTTCTCAAATCTGCCACTAAAGTACATAGAACTTCTAATAGCAAAATTAGGATGGACTCACTCATACATACCATTATAACACCAATTTTCTTTCTAAAAACAATTACGTTTCGTCAAAACTCCTCACACATCTTCGGGGTTATTATTCCGAGAATCAAGATAAATTTCAAAAGATCGTCCACATGTTATGCTTGCCTTATACTGTCCAAAAAACGTATTTCATTGGATTGTCCGGAAAAGTTCTTAGTGTATTTAGACATGGGTATTTTTAAACGCCCCCTATGAAAGCTCACGGTGGGAAATCTGATCGCATGTTGGTACCAGTGAAAAGTAGCCATTTTACTTTATCTGTCAGTGACGTTCCGTCGCGTTAAGTGGAAAAGGCGTTCTTGTACCGTGCGTTAAAAAAAACGGTGGTGAAAAATAGTATTTTCGACACATTGTTATTTCTCTACAAAAAGAGTGAAAACGCTGAACAGACAGGCAAGCAGATTTGTGAAGTTTACAAAGAAGGCGCAAAAGGTGAATCAAGGGTTCGAAGATGGTTTGCCAAATTCAAAAACTGAGAATTTCGGCCTTGAAGACGAGGATTGTGCTGGGAAATCTTCTGCAGTGAATGATGACCTAATTAAGGCACAAATTGAGTCTGACCCAAAATCTACGACCAGAATTTGATTTTTTATTTATGGCCTTTAGGCATCCAAGGCTCAGGTCGGGATACGGGAGGGGAAAGGATTCGGGAAGATGTCGGTCAGGGTCTGTTGAAGGTGCCATCCTGGCATTTGTCTGGTGTGACTGCACGACCTCCCGAACGCTCTACCACTGATCTTCGACCAGAGAAATAGGCTCTGAATATTCCTAAAGGAAGTGTTTACGAACATTTGGTAAAACTTGAATACACTTCTCGCAACGACATTTGGGTCCCACACGAGCTGTTAGAGAGAAACTGCTTAGATCGTTATTCTTTTTCTTGTCGAAAACTGATAATAACCGGTGATGAAAAATCGATCATATATGACAACGTTGGCCGATAACGATTGTGGGGTAAAGCCGATGAACCATTAAAACGAACACTAAAACCAAACATTTAATCACAGAAGGTCCTGTTCTGCGTTTTGAGGGCTTTACTGAGCTGCTCCCAAAAAAATCAGACGTGAATTGTAGAAGAAATGCGTCAAAACATCCACCAGAAAATATCATAGACTGAATAGGAAGGGCGTTGTGTTCCACCAAGACAAAGCGAGGTCTCACGTGTCTTTAGTTACTCGTACGAAGTTGAAAGCTGGGACGTCTTACCCCACCCACCATATTCGCTGGGACATATGCGCCCTCTGACTTCCATTTGTTTCAAAACTCTCCAAGCCAACCCAATTTTAGGCGGACAGGATTTTAAAGTTGCCACAAAGATGGACAATACTCCGATGAATAAGAATAAATATTAATTCGCAATATTATAATCTTTTTTTTTTAAAGAAAATAAAGAAACTCACCCAACATCAACAATAGTATGTGACGAACATTTTCTAGCATAATTCTTTAGTGACTGATTTTCGTACCTTCGACAACAGCCTAGTGGTTAGCTTACTCGCTTAATCCCTTTCACCGTAGTTTTCCCCGATGAAGTGTCGAAGAACTAACGTAGTTCTTATTTCCTACCGAGGATTTGCTGAATAAATAGTGATTAGTACGATTTGTCTGATATAAACAAGAAACGCACAATCTACTCTCTTTCGTATTAGTTTCCAGTGAACTTTGCTCACCGACGAACAATATCTTTGAAACAAAACACGGTCAGTACAGTCAAGATATTAGCTTATTTATGTACGGGCATTGGATTCTAACGTAAGAGTAAAAATCGTCATATGAAACTATGTTAGAAAAGTTTTGGGACTGTGTTAATATTAGTCACATTCCCAAAGGTTCCAGTTAGTTTTATTCAAAGCCGAGACATGTTTCTTATACGAACACGTCCTTGAAAATTGCTCCGTGGCATTTCGCAAGATTACACACACAGTTCACAGCAACATATTGTGTGTGTCGAGTAGAAAATTATTATTGTTTGCATGTGGTTTGTTGACACTGAACGCAAAAGTGGAACAAAATCAAGACAGAACGAAATTAAGTTGTGTGTTCAACTAGGCAAGACAAGCTACCGAAAACCCGAAACAAAAAGGCATAAATGGAGATCAGCTTATATCACCAACCCGTATTTTGGAAAGGCATAAGATGGATATCAGTGAATAATAATTCACGATTTGGACAACGCTTAACGTAGTATTGAAAACGTGCATCTCATCAGGGACAGGATACACGACGACCCATCACGTGATCGTACGCATGTTGTCTACTGAACTCAATATCAATACTTTTACCTAGCACAACATTTTACGGGAGGATCTGGGAGGAACATACTTCCAAAATACGTTGTATATAACAAGATTTGACAGGTGAGCAAAATATCATCAAAACTACGGTCTACCAGAGCTAACTTCTGACTCAATGTAAACAAACTTCTTCATATGGCACAAACATTGAAAAGGATGTGAAGTGACATCGCTGACACAATTTGAATTGATGTGATGCAGTGCAATTAGTATAGTTATATTAATCTTCCAATACCTTAACGTATGACAGTATAGATTACCAAAGAACTTTATCTTACCTGATAACAATATAAACCAAAAAACTTTGGTAACAACGTTCGAGGATTCTGATTCAAGTTCTGAAAAGGAAATGAGAAAAAAACAAAATTAAACAAAGCTGCAGTTCATTTCATAAATACTTATTCCCTAATCATTTTGTGATATCTTATAGTTATTATCTTTAGGGTTATAAAAGTGTGGAAAAAATTCACTCATAAGTTAACCTTTGTTCCAAGATTATTTTTTTTAAAAAAAAAAAAAAGAAAGAAAGAAAGCTAACGAAACAAAAATTTGGTAAGTCTGCACATTTATAAAAGGTAAGATAAA
>JAGDQP010019703.1:19933-34470 GCA_022664845.1 Lepisma saccharinum | reverse complement strand
TGTTATCCTTTATAATACTAGGTGGTATGTCATAAATACCTGATGACAATGTGTTTTTCATTTTTCTCACTACTTTTGTTACTTCACTAACATTAACTGGGAGTAAAAACATAGTATTGTGGCAACCATTAGGCACTGTTTTCAATCTAGATGTTAGGGGATCGTCTGTGTATTTTCGTGACAAATTAACGTAGTGATTATTAAATATATCCGCTATTGAACTGGGGTCTTGTACGACTGTATCATTATGACATATTTCGAGATTATCTATTTGTTTGTTTCTGTTAATATTTAGTTCATTGCGTACTAGATTCCACAACGCTTTTGGTTTGTTATCTGTGTGTTTGAGAATTCTGTCATTGTGTAGTTTTTTTTGCTGCTTTCAATACCCTCTTATATATTTTATTATATTTCTTGTAATAGCTTTCGGACTCTATTGATAGGTTACTTATTTTTCTTTGCATGTTTAGAAATCTTAATTTTTGACTTGATATCCTTATGCCGTTCGTTATCCACGGTTTGGGTTTTTCCGTTACTGTACATTTTACAACGGGAAATGCCACATTAAGGTAATAACAAAAGGTATCAAGAAAACATTTCCAAGCTACGTTAACATCCTTTTGAATAACTACTTCCCTCCAGTTTTCTTTGGTTAAAAGGTAACGGAAATATGACAGGTTAGAATTGTTGAACTTTCTTTTATATGTTATTTTACTGTTATTTTTGTTAGATTTTATTTTTGGCATTACGCTTATATCTACGACTTGTGCTAAGTGATCTGAAAATCCACTGTTAATTACTTCGGGTCGTTTATATATTAGCTGTTTATCTACAATGAATTGATCAATTGCGGTCTCAGTGTCTCTTGTGATGCGCGTAGGGACCCTAACGATAGCTTCCATATTGAATGACTCTAGTAACGATTCGATTTCTTGGGATCTGATTGGTTTTAAGAAATCAATGTTGATATCTCCTACGACTACAACCTGCTTTTTTATCTTTAGGAAGTGGCTGAATATTAAATTCATGTTTTCTATAAATATTCGGACTTGGCTGTCCGAAGTTATGTAAACACAAACTATGATCATATTATAATCTAAAAGCTCGATCATGCAAGCTTCAAAATGTTTTTCTACATTAACCGTTTTAAATTTAGTGTATTCCCTAGCATTTATATTTTCCTTAACGTAAATACACGACCCACCTCTATTTCTGTAACATCTATTGTATCCTGTTTAAGTAAAAATCCTGGAATATTCAATAACTGCAAACAGTCCAAATCCAGCCAATGCTCTGTTAGGCAGATTATATTTACACCTGATAATTTGTCAGTAAATAACTCCTCTAATATACATTTTTTACCGAAAGTAAGACCTTGAACATTCTGATGAAAAATAATAACATGATCGTTTACCATAAAAAATGATTATCCAGTTTTTTCGGTTGTTTCCTTACTCTCGTGCTTTTACAAGTGGTTGACTTTCCACTGGCATTTACATTATACGATTTACAGTTATTTTCTACATTTGGCGTGTCTCCAATGGAACCTGCTGCACTGCTACATGTATCGCTTGTATCTTGTAACTCTGTATGATCATTACCTGTTTCAACCTGTGCACCTGAATGAACTCTGAGTTCACCATCTACTGGATTGCCAACGTTGCCAGAAGGACTTTCCGTATTTACCGAGTTAATCACATCAGCTATTTCGTCATTGCCTTTCAACCCGGTAATCCCTGATAAGCCATCTGTAGTATAGTTTGACTCTTGTCGAACGAGTTCATTCAGAGACTCACCAATATTACAGTTATTTCCCATTTCTGTATTTTCGTGGAAGCATTTTTCAGCAGTAATAATGGTCAGGTCTGTGTTCAGATTCTCAGTTACAGAATCTGTACAATTTTGATTTGAGTCACTTGGGTTACCTGTATTTACTTCAAAAACAGAGGAGTGATGTTTATTTTCGGATGACACTAAGAGACTACATGTACCTGTATCTACAAAACTTTCAACCTTCTCTTTCATACCACTCATGTTACCATCTATTGGGGTAGATTCAACCTGACTTAGACTACAGTTTGAAGACTCACTATCGAGTCTAGATTCATTACAGCTCATGTTGGGGAATTCAACCGTAACTTCCTTTTCGTAACATCTTGCATCTTCTATACATGAATTATCAGTGATTTTGGATATTAACAACTCAACAATTTTTTTTACATACTACTCGCTTCCCTTTCTGACGCAGATGTAATCCGTGCCTTGTAAACAGTGATCTAGGAATATCACTAATGTCTAGCAACTGTACATTTTTAAATTTATTACATTGCTCGACAATTTTTGCATTTGTACTATTTACTTCAGCGTTAACACAAGAAGTTTCCGATACATCATGTCTGTGCGGAATATTAACTACAATAACATTAGTGTGGGATAGTTCAAGCAAAGCATTGTTTAACACAGTAGGAACTTCATTACCCTCATTTGATGAAACATCATTTGTCCCACCTATGATAATAACACAATCTTTTTGATTTATCTGGTCTTTTAATATTGTACTTGGCGACACAACGTCCTCTATTCTAGCTCCTGGTTTAACATAATTTAAAACTGATATGTCAGCGCACAATTTCAGAATGTTTCCCAGGTCGCGGCCATGGCTATAACTTAAAATAATTGTTTGCCCTTGTACATGGTTTACATTTGTGTTTTCATCGTTCGCTGTTGTACACTTTCTATGCCCCACCTCCTTCAGGTCATGTTTGTCAGAAATTATGTCGTTTCTTTCTGACTGTATATGTCTTCGTTATCGAGTACGGAAAATCTGTTTTTTGTTGGAAATTCGAATCGTTTATTATCGAGAGGGTACTTTGCATTTTTGCCGCACTTGGAGTTCGTTTCCAGTATATATATCCCCTTCTGCGTAATGTTTTGTGTTCCATAGAAGGGGATTATTCCATGTGAAATCAACACATTTTTTTAAAAACAAAACTCTAGCTTACCCTCTCATTTGTATATTTTTGATTTATTGTGCTTGTGAAGTATGTCAAAAATTACCTACCTTTTTTAGATTTTTGACGCAGTATTTATTTTTTTCTATTAGCGTTGAAAGCAAATTTTGCGTTCTTTAAATGTACAAAATTTCTTACTGCTCAGCAATAGTTGGTGCTAGAGAGCCTCATTTTGAAGCTCTTGTAATAGGCTTTCGTTTGATATTTCATTTTGTATGGGATATTTCATTTCGAAAAACAAAATTTTTGTTTTTCGAAATTTTCAAATTTGATTTTTTTGGAAGTAGAGCAAATTAAAATTCTGCAAAAAACAAAAAAAAAAAAACATATTGGTCATCCTTCCTTACAGCTACTATCAAAATTGTAATTTAGAGCGATAATGGGATCGTGAAAGAAATAATATTTTTATTATATGCTTGAGGAGAAAAAGGCACTGATAGCCCACATTCACAATTTCAATTTTATTTATAGTTTTTAGCGTTAGGCATCTACGGCTCAGCCTGCGTTAGGGTTTGGGGAAAGGATGCAGGAAGGAGTGAGCCAGAACGTAAGTTACCATCCCTGGTGTAGCTAAGGGGAACCCGGGGTCCACATTGAGAATATTCTATTACAAGTTGGTATATAATAGGAATATGAGCACATGGATCCTGGTCTAGATAATATTGGAACAAGGTACCCGGATTTTGGAATCGGAACCCGAATTATGTGTCTGAAATTGAAACTGAGAATCCGAATCTGGTCTTTGGAACAGGTTATTCCAATATTGTGTTCCTTATCCTCACCGTAGAATCGTTTATTTCTTCGAACAAGTCAGCACTAATATTTTTTTTATCAGGTTTGACTATTTAGGAGTCAACGCTATCACCAACATTTTTTTTTTCTTTAATTTTTGAAAATTGTGAAGACTCGAAATACGATATTACACGAAGTAGTTAAAATGTTGGTTACGGAGCTTCATGATATGAATGAACTAAAACTAATATTGTAGTTGTTTCATGAAAGTTAGATATAAAAAAAAATAATCTTACAACCATGAAACTTGGTCACCCAAAGAACATACTAAAAGTCTCCAAAAATCAAATTTGTGCTACGGCCGCCATCTTGGAAAATGGTGGTCAAAATGAATTGTTTTCACTTTTCACGGAAACTAGTGCCGCGCTTCAAAAAGTGTTTTCAATTAGTTTGTTCGTCATAAAAATTACAAATCTTTGTTGTTAAGACCATTTTTTGATTGACCAGAAGCCACAAAATGCCGCTAAAGCTAAAACTGATTGTCATAAAATTATATTTTCAATAAACATTTTTAAAATAATGAAAGTAGAAATTAATGCCAATAACATAAGCTGCTTGCAGAAGTTTTTCCTAAGTTGATTATACAAATTTTCTGTGAACAAATAACGTAGACGATAACATCAGTACAAAATGTAAGCACTAAGATTTAAATATGATAAAATGTCAAGTAACCCTCACTTACATTTTAGTCTATTTGAAAAAAAAATACCAAACGGCTATCTAGAAAAGTACTGTTTTCTGAGCCGAAAATGTTGCATTTAGAAACTTGAACAGAGCATTACTGTGAAGAAATAGGATTGATCAAATGACAAAAAAATGATTACAACAGATTCAGAATTTTATCCTGAACCTTATTATTTAAAACCTTTTTGAATGTGACGCTTTGTTTCCGCGAAAATTGAAAATAATTCATTTTGGCCGCCATTTTCCAAGATGGCGACCGTAGCACAAGTTTGATTTTTGGAGACTTTTAGTATGTTACTTGGGTAGCGAAGTACTTTCTACATACCAAGTCCCATGCTTTTAAGAATTGTTTTAACCGATCTAAGGATTTTGGCTTATAAAATTTTTTTAAATAAATTTTTTGATGTCATTTTGTGGCTTTAGGATTGGTCAAATTGAAAATATGATATGACCCAGACCCGAAGGTCACTTTGAGTCAGCATTGTGGGACCAGGTAGAAGTTCGCGTTCTACTACCTGCCGTGCTGAGGTTTTCCAGGGTACTTTTAACTTTACCAGGCAAATGACGGTATAAACTCCCAAAATAAAGTTCATCCATCATTCTAGTCTTCGCTTGCTTTCCGACACATAAGTCATTAGACGAAGTTTAGTAGTATGTTGGTATTGCATTTCCAAATTGAGAGCATTGGATAGTTGTCAGATGCGACTTCTTTGTTTTGATTTGAAAAATTCTCATATTCATTGAATTCTTATGAACACTTAATGAATTCTAAAACTTTTGAATTCGTACATAACATCCATGGTACAAATTTTACTTTATAGAAATAAGCCGCAAAATAGTCTTTCCTGTATGTCTTGTCATAACACCATTCTAGTTGTTTAAGTAGACATTAAGTAAATGCTTCCGTGATAGTACCTTTCATTTATGAACAACTGTTGAATGAGAACATTCACTGTTAGTGAATGGTAGTCCGTTATTCACAATAAGCGTATGTCTTTGTGAAGATATCAAAAACAGATAATTTCAGGACAAACAGAGAATAAACCTTGGATTATTTACTTGCCAAGCCGATACTCTACCACTGAGCTCCGTTCTTAGTTTCCGGTTGTTGTGTTTTTCTCGGCCTCACTGTGGAATAGTTATTTAACTCTTCGAACGATATAAAGTCACCACTAGTATTTTAAGAATAATACAGATCATTTGATTGTGGCGTTAATTATATTTTTAAATCCATACACTTCTCTAAATTCCATATGAGATAAACTCAACCAGTGCTTCTTGTTTCGTCAGGTTCTGAATATTTCTAAAAGGACTGTTTGGAAAAGTTAAGAATTCGTTCGTGCGAATGGGAATCTTGAAGGTTCAGATCTTGGTTGTGTCGGAAGTAGTTTACCGGAAAACCTGAATTACTTCTCACTTTCTCCAGCTACCATGTGTACACGTTACTCTGGCTTTCTGTAGTGACTATTTTTATCAAAGGAGAAATGTCATAAACGGAGTGCCTTTCAGAGTTTTATGAATAAAACTTAATAGTTTTATGATTAAAGGCAAATTGTACAATTTATCTACAAGAAGACGATACATACGTGGCATCGAAGGCCTCATCATACTTTGTTGACAATCACACGCAACTTTCCAAATATTGTCAAGCACAGCATCGTACTCTTGCTCATGGGCCCATGCCAATATATTATTAAATAAAAATGCGTATAGAAAAGTAAGAATAAGGGCAGAAAAAAATAAGAAAATGCTGTAAGAAGGGTGCTACTGAAATTGTAACTGGAAAAATGTGATGATAACGGAGTGTAAATTTAAATTAAAATAGTTCAGATTTCAGCTGCACTCTTCTTTTTACAGCATTGTCTTACTTTCTCTGCCTTCACTCTAACGTTTTATATACTTATTTGCTAATATTGGTGTGCGTGGATTTCCCGTGACGAAATGCATAAGGCTGTATGTACTTCAAAATATTTGGGCAACTATTATTGAATTTCATCAAAATACAATGAAGATGTTGATGGAACTAGAGTCTCGTCTATTTTAAACACGATCTTCTATGCACTACAATGAAATTGCTTGTATATAAAGAACTGATTTACCTAGAAATAAGTTTCCATCGTGGTTACCACCAGCGTCATCGTCTTCAGCCCTTTGGTACGTATGTGCATGAACTAGATCTCACTGCTCGTGACACTTGGTAAATTGTTATTAACGCCCTAAACGAGCTGGTGTGCTTCTAAAGGGCGGGACTTTCAGTTTTTGGTAAATAAGCGTCGAACCACTGAGTGTGCAGTTGACCTCGGTGGAATTTGAATCCGTAAGCAAGCGCTCCAACCTCTCTGCCGCCTCTCTCACATCTCGTGTCTTCTGCTTTAGTATCAACCTATTCAGCTTCTCGTATTTTGTATGCCTCAGCGGCGAGTTCATTGACCAGCATTTTTACCAGAAACCAAAACATGTAGTGAATTCGGGAAACAGCCGAAATCTTTAGATATTACCTTCAATCTCCTTGAATATGTCTCAATCATATTGTAAGAGTCCGCGGGTATCTCGAACTCAATGCCCCGAAATATACTACAAGGAAGAAACATGTAAATATATAGCCAAACTAGAGGACGCGTGGACGTTAATACTATTTTCCATAATCACGTCGCACAAATAAATAACAACATATGTAACGATTAGGAATACACCTAAAGCAAACGGGTACTTGCAAGCTGTATAATTATGTAAACCTGTTGTGATTATAGCGCAAGAAGACTTTCCGGGTAGACTAGTCGGAAAGACCTGACACTCGGATTGCACGGGCCAACATCTTCCTTGTGTCTTTGCTGACCCGTGAATTCAATAGAGTGTTGTCACCCAAAATGGTAATGAACTTACAAGATACAGGCAGTACCGAGAGACAGTTAATGTCAGCTTTGGTTTCGATCAGAATCCCACGACTAATTTTTACACAAGTGATTTTGAACACAACATCCAACAAGTCTATCTGGTAAGTCAAGCGCTTAGATACTGTTTACTGCTTCAATCATGAGACTAAACAAATCTCAGTAAAAACCTCTTGCTTTTATTTCTTACTTTACTACATCATTATTAGATCCCATCGTTTAACAGGCTAACCCCTGCCTAGAGGGTAACCTAACAATATAATCATTTTCTGGCCTCAGTTGGAGTTGACTGATTAAGGTCGTCATTAGTGACGTTTACCTTGTAATTAATTACTAGAAATTTCAGCGTAGGATAAGTTTAGGTAAACTTTGCGTTTTGCAGCCATTTTAGTAACCTTCAGCCGGTATTGAGTCCACTATCTAAAGTTTCTAAAATCCACAAACATCCATGCCCCATCCGAGGTTCGAACCAGGGACCTTCGAGTCGTTGGCCTGACATCAGACCGCACGGCTTTTACGGTCGACGCGTAGGTAGGTTTGAGATATGAGATTAACTCATTGACGGTTCTTCTAAAGACGAAACCTGCAGTTGTTGGTCAAGCCGGTTCGGAACCACTCCTTTCAGTCGACTTCCACCCACGGGATCTGAATCTGGCCACGGGCATTGAAAGCAAACATGCTAATATTTCTGCCAATCGGAGGGCTGCCGCCGTCTGCGAGAAGTGTAGCGATTATGTATTGCAGTGTGAGAAGGAACTGCACAGGCTCATTCTGGAACAAGAGACAAGTCAAAATGACTTCTATTGATACGTAAAATATGAATCCCTGTTCCTGTCACTGATTCTCAAAAATTGTGGTACGTACCGCCTATTTTCCAGAGGCAGTGACGGGCACAGGGATTCATATTTTACCTTCGTTTTTGTTTCTGTTAATCTGCTCCCTTCCAAGAACTGGGAGGCAAAGAACCGCCCCTCTAAACGCAACCCTGGGTTCGCCAGTGCCTCTCATTGTACCCACGATTCAAAGGTACAGTTTTTGCAGTGTATGAGCAGTTAAAAATATTTAAGAATTCAAATTATAGCATTAATACATTTAAAACTGTCTTTCAGTAAACTATGAACTGATGTATTGTAACTCATAGGAAAATGTAGTATACTTTTAAATTTGAATTTAATTTTTAAGGCTTTTAGGAAACCCTGGATTCTGCCGAATGTGAAGATGAGGGAATTGGTGGAATGAAGAAACTGGAGATGTCCGAGAAGAACCATGTACATGATGTTTGACCACCACATATCACGAGCCAGGGGCCGCGCGTAACACTGAGCCATTGCGGGCTCACAGTCACGTGGAAGTACATGAATAATCTCTTAAATAAAGAACAAAGGATTCAACGAAATAATTGAAAAGAAGACAAAACCCGAGAAAAATAAAACTAAGGAAACTAAATAATTCCTAAATCCAGCAGACAGATTTATTGAATATTATAATCCTTAAATAATAATTTTAGAGTGAAACGAGTAATGGCTACTTACATTGAGTGAAAAAGCAAGTAAAGGTATCACAAAATAATTCACGCGAAACCACCTTAGCCAAGCACTGACCATTTTATCAGGCAATATATTCTAGAAAAAATCAGCGAAACGCCTTGAAATTAATTTTTGCAAGACCGAGAGGCATCTAGTTACGAATTTGAAATCCAGTTCTCTGGCGAATAAATTGAGAATCCTTCGAAACAGAATACGACTTTTTTTTCCCTAACTGAACATATCCTTTCCACTTTCTCCAGCCACCATGTGCGCAAATTACGTGATGTGTTTCTGGAGTGACGATTTTTATCCAAAGAAATATTATCAGCAACTATAGCCAGAGTGCTTTACAAAGAATATGCAGTTTTGTTGTTAATATCTGCTATGTTTATTATTTTTAATTTAATAGTTTTTTATGATTAAAAACAAATTGTACAATATTTAAATAGACTATACTTACGTAGCATCAAAGTCTTCATTGTATTGTGTTCAAAATCACACAAGTAGTTGACCAAATATTTTCAAGCATAACTTCCTGCTCTTCTTCAGGGCTCCACACCAATGAATATAAAATATATCTATATAGATAGATAGAATATATATTATATAGAAGTATATAGAATGTAAGAGTAAAGGAAGAAAGATGGCAGAGAGAAATAAGACGTTGCTGGAAGAAGAAAATTACAGATTAAATTTGAACTGAAATCTGAATAATATAAATAATCTATTTAGCTGGAAACAAGTCTCCTTGGTGGTTAACTCCATCAGCCTTGTCTTTCACTCTATGCGTAGTCTTTTTTTCTCGATCTCACTATTTGTGTCTTCAGCATTGGTATCAACCTGTTGGTAAGCTTTTCGTATTTTGTATGTATAACTATTAAGCCTCAGTGACAGCATCTTTACCACAAACCAATTAATTCCAGAGAACTGAAATGTTTGGGTATGACCTTCAATCTCTTTGAACTGCGTCAATCATATAATCATGTTTTGATGTGAGGTTGCAGCCGACATTACTAAAGTTTGCCGTGCATGTTTTCTTAACACCGAGCAAGTTATACATGAAAGGAAGTTCTAAAATGGCATGTCGCTAAAGTAAATTCTATGAGTAGCAGTTCTAAATATCTGGAGCTGAAGTGTTTGTAGAAGTAGTCACATCTAACAATTAAATGAACATCACGGCAAGTATGTAACAGTAGTTTATCCTTTTGTTTTTCAGAGGATTGTGGTGACATCCGCTTTGTCTGGATCAACTTCCTTGTCATTTCCTGGTGAATGTTAAGAAATCATGTCTCGTGGTTGTGAAATTGCTTGTCTTCCTCCAGAGTTGCTGAGTGAAATATTTTCTTATTTGTCAGTACGAGACTTGGTGAACGTGAGTTACGTGTGTAGACACTGGAGAGAAGTTCAAAGGGATCCGTATGTGTGGAGAAATTCCGAGTTCATTTGTGATAACCTTTTTTCGTATAATGATATTGTACATATTTTAGATAATGCACCTTTGTTGGAAATTTTGTGCATTGATAGGACACTAGATTTCCAAAAAATTCTGGAAAAAGTAGGGAGTACATGCTTTAATGTACACACGCTCAGAATTAGAAACATGAGACCATTTCGTTTAACCTTCAACGCAAATATTGAACATAATTGTCGTAAAATTAGAGATTTTGAACTTCCAGAAATAGTCAATGGATCTGAGTTGAGTTCCAAACCTATCTTTGCTCTTTCAATGTTTAGTAATTTACGAAGATTGGATATGAAACGGTGTAAATTTCTAGAAGGTTATTATTGTAGATGCATGTCCAAAACTCGAAGAACTCTACATTCCACAGGCGAACGTACGTAATTCTGATATTGAATATTTAATAGAACAGAGAAAGAAAACATTACGAGCCCTTTTCGTAAATGGGATATCGTTGACTCAAGCATCTTTGGACAACTTAGGCGAATTACAGTCTTTGCGAGCAGTAAAAATCTCAGATTGTAAAAACCCTATGAGAGTAATTCAGAATATTCGAAACCTCAATCTGGTATCATTATGTTTCCCATATAGTCTTGAGCTTACCTCAGATGTGTGTACACATTTGTCAGTGGGAACGATGTGCAACTTAAAGCTCATTAATGTTGCTGGTTGTTGTTTGTTGGATGACTCCTTCGCGACAAATGTAGCCCTGTGTTGCTCCTCCATAGAACACTTAAATTTATTTGGTTGTACAGGAATAACGGAAAGAGGCATAGATTTCATGATTGAAAGATGTAGTAAATTAAAGACACTTAATGTGAGGGGATTGCCTTATGCAACAGGAAGCACTCTTGATCTCATACCGAAGTATCTAAAATCGTTAAAAGTGTTACATCTCAATAAAATGCTTAATGACGAACTTAGTTCAAAAGTTCGCAATTTTTTGGCTACTGTTCCAATACTGTTGCCCGAACTTAGAGTTTTCCTTGGTGTTTCTGCGAACATTTTTGTTGAAGACAACCGTTGTGTGTATCACTTGTGGTCAAATTTGTAATAGATGGGAACTTTAGAAGGAACAGGGATACAGCTGTTTTTAGAACTGCTACACGCTCCTTTACTTTTCAGATTCATACGAACATATATTTATTTTTAGAAATTAAATAAGCAAGAAATTTGTAGTAAAAACGAATCGATTTTTTTTACGTATATTTCGCAAGAGAAGCAATGCATTGAAATTTTCACTTCTGTATTTGTCCTGTTTTCCTTATAATTGACTTTTTCTTTAATTCCATTTGTTTAATCAAATTTTACTTGTGTATTCTATTTGTGTCTTATTAGTGTGTTGTCTTTTCCACCTTGATGTAAACCTTCGGTTAATAAGATTTCGTAGAATTTATAACTATATTTCATAAATGAGTAACGCCCGGGGCAGTAGCCATCCGTAACTTTATCGTCTTCTAACTAAACTTATCTGAATGTTACCAGTGAAACTCAAATATTCCATAATTCAACTAATGTAACCACTTTATGTATTCTTAGACCAACCATTTTTCGATTCCAAGAACACCACCTAGTAAGTTCGGAAGGCATATTCCTTTCTTTGCAAAAGTATATAGAAATCGCTTTTACCATTTTTCTGAGCAACCACCATGACAATAATTCATTTATATTCATATCAGCGAGCGCGCAGTGTCAAGTAACTTTACACGAAACACCAATAAAAGAGCGCACAACAGTTAAATCACTTCAAGACACTACTGCTTACTTCTAATTACACCAGTACCACCAAATTACCCACGTTTGCTAGGAAGAACATCTTCTATAATACTACCAAGCCTCAAGTCACAGGGTTCATGGGGTGCTGAGTTATAAGCCCCCAAAATTAGTTTTTTGTCGTGTAATAACCACTGACTGACATAAATGTTTGACATGTTCTCGTCTAGCTAGAAACACTAAATTTGGTATAAAGGTATGACCATCAGAAGGTAAAGGAAAAAATCCGAAATTTTGAAAAAGTCGCTATCTTTGATCCAAAATGGTCGCCAAACTCATTGTTGTATAGAATACACAGTCTAAACCGCTGGGGATGTTGAATTGAAATTTGGTATTGAGGTACAATATCACAAATAGATTAAGAAAATATTTTTAAATTTTCTAAAGGTCGCCATCTTGGATCCAAAACGGCCACCAAATCTATTGTTGTATAGGAATACACAGCCTAAACCGCTGGGGCTATTAAATTGTAATTTGGTATGTAGGTACAATATTACTAATAGATTACAAGGTACAAGTTGCCAACATGAATCCATAATGCCGGACACTAAAATTCCATTTTCCACATCGTTGGAGCTAGGGAAATAAATTTGGTATGAAGGTGCATGATCACTAGTAGTTTAGAAAAATATAACAAAGTGTTGAAAAAGTCGTCATTTTGGATCCAAAATGGCTAACAAACCCTAAACGGCTGCAGCTAGAAATATCAAATTTTATTTGAAGATACATTATCACTAGTAGGTTACTCAAATATTACACAATGTATCCAAAAACGACCCCCTAGGGGGAGGGGCATAATATCCCTTCAAATTGTAAAATCAATAAGGGACACAGGAATTGCATAGAAAATATAACTGTTCTGCCATCTTTTTCATTAGCTGTATAACTTGTGAAGTGAACATTTTATGAACGAGATCAAGTTATTTATAGTGTAAAATTATAGACGTTATTTTTGTTTTCAGTGAAATATCGTAAACAGTAAATGGCCATAAACTTTTGGTTTGCGCTGTATAATGTGTTAATCAATGAAACCTGTTTCTGGCCATTAACTATATGGTTCGAGCTAAGAAATGAAAAATGAATATGAGAGAAGCACCATTATATAACATCCTTGAGAAGCACGGTGTAAGATAAGTGGAGAGAAAAACATGAAGAATGGTAATATACAAACCATTGACCTCCATTAAAACTATACTGGACCGCGCATACAATAGTAAATCTGAAGGCAAAAAATCAACTAATAACGGCAGAAAATAGCAGCCGTTACGTCATCAAAGAAGCAAATTAAAATTTGAGCGAAAAAAAAATTATAAAATTACACCACAACGAAGAAAGTTAGATGGCAGAAAGCTTGCATATTGGAAGAAAAGATAAAATGAAATAAAAATATAACTTATTGTCACTTTATACCAAACCGGAAGTGACTTTTTCTCACAAATATATATTTTATTATCTTCGAAATATCAACAAAAATACAAAATAAATAAAAAAAACTGGCCGCACAGCGATAACAAACGCATGAAAGTTAGGTAGAAAACGATGTTTCGTCCACCTTGAATTTAACCGGAAGTGGACAAACGACATTAATCATTTTCAGTTTCGGTGCCATAAATCACAAAGAGAACGTAAACCTCTTCATAATAAGATGTATCACATCAAATACGTAGCCAAGGTGCTCAAGTACCACCTCCGACTGAACCGGAAGTTCTGAATCACTGTTAACAGTTTCAGACTTCACAGAAACGGAGAAAATACAAAATAATTCGAGACACGGCGGTAACAAGGGCATAACAGTTAGGCAGAATACAAAGTTTCGTCCATCTTGAGTTAAGCAGGATGTAAACGAACTATATAAATCATCTTCAGTTAGGTAAAATAAATCTAAAATGACTGCTCTGAGAAAGAAAATCACTTTTAATCAGAAATGTCACATCAAAGTACATCACCACAGTGCTCAAGACCATTGGAGATATGTCATTGCAACTGATGCTGGTTATTAACGACTTTTCAGTTACTTTTTCTTTATGTTATCGCACGACCAAACGTATTATTCCTGGACCACTTAAGATGAAATGACCCAATGAAAACAATGGATTAAGTGCAACTATTGATGTAATAGTAAGAACGGACAAGTTTAAGACTGTGTCGCTGGGTCTATGCTTCAGATCTCTTGACCCGATTTCAATCTGGTGACCCGGAGGATAAAGCAGAGGTTTAATTCTTTCCATATAAGCTGTTGCGTTTGAACAGCGTATATTTCTGGAATGCCAGGGACTGGGATGGACGCGCACTCGGGAGGTCGTGGCTTCAATTCCAGCGGCCGGCCATCCTGACAAGATTTTTCCTGTCACACCAGTCAAATGCCGGAATGGTATCTTCAACATACGCCCTGGCCGACATC
>JAGDQP010019702.1:12788-34470 GCA_022664845.1 Lepisma saccharinum | reverse complement strand
GACTTATGTAAACAGATAGATAATTCCTGCTCGGTACTTCATTACGCTGATGACTGCAAAATTTTTAAGACAACTAAATCAACAGAAGACACTTTCTTCCTTCAAGCCGCTATAGATTCTGTTGAAGTGTGGTGCAATAATTGGTTACTGAAAGTGAATCCTTGCAAAACTGCTCCAATGCGTTTCTCACTTAAAACTCATAACACAAAATATACGTACACATTAGCCTCATCTAATATACCATGGGTAAACCATTACAAAGACCTGGGTATCATATTTGATGAAAAACTCAATTTTACTCTTCATACTGAATTCGTAACTTCTAAAGCACTCAAACTTCTTGGACTTCTCTACACGTTTACCGATATTAAAGATTTCAGAGCTCTTCGGTCATATTTTCTCACTTGTGTACTTTCTACTATTGAATACTGTTCATCTATCTGGTCTATGACTCGTGAAACCAACTTATCTAAATTGCACAAAGTCCAAAATTTCTTTATCCGCATTGTACAACACTGGGTATCCAACCTCCAACACAAATCTAACGTAGACACAGTATTTTGAATTCTCTTGACTTAAAGTAGACACACGAAGAAAATTAAATGACTTAAAATTTCTTTATAAAATAATGCAAGGCACACTCAGGACCAACGACCTTCTTCCACTTTTTAACGTAAGAGTACCCAGACATAATTCTCGTTCACAACATCATTTCTACCTCTCAAAACCGAGATTGTGTTTTGTCCAGCGATCTTGTATACAGATTATCATATTTTTACAATAATCTTCCTTTTCCACCAGATTTCTGCCCCAGTAAAAGTAAAATTCTAAAGGCTTATTATATGAATCTAGAATGAATGTAAAAAAAAAAGGAACGAAAAAAAAACCACTTGATCTTATTTTCTATTGTATAAGTCTTTTGTTATTATTATTATTGTTTGTTACAAGAACGGTGTAAAATGGCGTCTGATGTATCCGTGCTAACTTTTAATAAATAAATAAATGTGCTTCAATTTAAAACACAAGTAGGCCTACAGAAAATCTGCGGCGATATTTCTTGTACAGTAACCTAACAATAAGTTGCCTGAACGGCTGATAATAAGTAAACGTGAAGCTACTCCGTCGAGGTATCCTCCTTAAAACTCCTTCCTATTAGAAACTTCTAGAAAGCACGAACATTGTAATATTACTTCACTATCCTATAGGAAGCAAAGAATTATTATCACTGCTGATATCGTGTACGTCATCCACAACAATCGGACTACGATTTATGGTCCACGAGAACAAATCCAACGCAACTTAATTTACAGTTTTCATAGATCCGTTTCGAGAATTTACATGCATCATTCATAAATAACTAAATGATATGCGCACGGGTACTCCTATAAGGTCCATATAAATAAAGCAGGTCACTATGGACAATCTGATAACGGAGCTCTGATATGTTCATAATTCTTTAAACCAACATGAAAGGGTAAGCAAACCTTGAAGACAACATAAAATCGTTCTTCCCTGCCAGATACCGACTCTATCGTATTCATTCACCTCCAGCTCAGTTTTTCTGTTTCTCTTTTACATCACTGTCTGTCTGTCCTTTGACTGGCCACTTATCTTTAACACACGCTAAAAGAGGAGAGGAAAAAAAGCGTTTTGGTGCGATTGATTTTCTATTCAAGTCAAGAACGAATCCTTTTCAATGCCATCTGATTGTTCTGAGTGGCACAAAGGACGAATAACCAACCCAACACTCACAGCACAGCAAGGACAAACAACCTCTTCGGTTGCCATTCCATTACCTTAGCTTTTCGCGCAGGTTGAGCGAGCGGCTCCCATTACGTTAAACGCTGGCGCTCATAAATAAACCAACTGTCACAATGACGCAAAATGGAAAAAGGTAGCATTACGTATTTAATCTTCTTAAGTACCTTGCAATGTTCTACCAAGTGGGAAGAGATGTGTAAGACAAGAAAGGAAGAAGATCAAACCAACGAATGAAATCGACAAATGATTGAGAAACAAGCAACAGCAATATGGAATCAAAATTTCTGACGATTAATAGCAGTGAAGGAAACAAACCACTATCAGAAGCACATTAAAACTAAAGCACCAAACCACACATGCAACTTCATTATAACGACCTGCAATGGTGTCAAGACATATTTCCACACTATAAGAATATTAAACGTGCATAATTATTGTAGAGCGTTTTGTGTAAATAATTACACGCTCTTAATCACCTCTAATGAATTAATTAAACTGCATTAACCGAGAGGTTTGATCATGAATTATCTGAGTCATCGGAAAGAGATCTTCAATTGAACTGCACTGAATTTCAGGCCTTTAGGCAACTTTGGCTCAGGCCGTACGGTTGGCGATGGAATGAAGAAAGTGGGAGGAAACGGGAGAACCCACGCACACGGTGTTTGTCTACCACAAAGTCCACATGGCATATAATGAGCTGGGAACGAACTGAGGGCTCCAAGCACCAGAGGTGAGCGCTCTATCACTGAGCCACAGCATACACAAACTTCCCACAAAATTGGTAGTAATACTCGTAAATATTAACGTATAGGAAAATTACGGTAGGATTAAAGTTATACACAATGTTTAGGATGTTCGTGAATATTACATTTTAATCGATGTTAGTTCTATCCATCCTATTGTTTTGAATTCCTTTATTCAGAGAATTGTTCTCAAATATGTGGTTTGACTTAACAAACGTATGAGAGCTTTTTTCATCTCACTTACTAATTCTTTAATATTTAACAGCACAATTGTTTTATAATGAAGCACTAGTGGAACAAGTTGTTTGGGTTTTTAAGTCTTCCCAAAAACTTTGTTCACGAATGAACGAATGAATTATTAACGTTCTAAACGAGCTGGTGAGCTTCTAAAGACGGGATGTACAGTTTTTGCTAAAGTGGACTCCGAACCACTACGTTTAATGGACACAGGCGGGATATTAACCCGTGCGCACGCAACCTTTTCATGCTAAAGATACAAGTACGATTAGAAGTTCAATAATATCCTAGAAAATCCAACAACAGAACAAATAGAGGGCTCACATCAACATATTATTATCCCTTTTGATAACAAATAAAAATAGATGTAAAATGTCATTAGGGAAAGCAGTTCTTGATGAATAGCTAGAGATAAGCGTCCTGCTACGGTAATGACAGGATACACCGTCAACCTTCCCTCTTGTTACACGCATAACCTTCTACTGACACAATTTCGTCACAATTATATATCGTGTTACATTAACTATAAAAAAAAAAGTTGACAAACAGAAACTCGACAGAAATCGATCATTAAAATGTAGACATATAACAAACAAATATCGTCGTTCCCATCACATAGTGACATATATCATTTTTTTCAGGAGAACGATTTAAAGAAAAAATATCTCCATATACTTGTTAATGTTTACGTAACCTATTTTTGTTAACTTTTGAACGGATTATCAAGATACGTCGATCTGAGACAAGAAAATATACACAAAATGCCACATTCTGACAGTCCTAACTCAAACTGCCAAATTTTGAGATACGTCACTTTGTGATGGGAGCGACGGTATGTTCAATACTCCCTTCGCCATAAATCTTTGCACGTTACAACAATTCAAGCCTATCGGAATTGAATGTTTGAAATGAATTTAATTTTATGGTCTTTAGACAACTTTGGCTCAGACCGGATGGATGATGAGCTGATTGTGGAATGAAGGAAGTTGGTGGAAACGGAATAACCCCGAGAAAACCCACGCACACGGTGTTTCTCCACCACAAAGCCCACATGGCACAAGCAGGGTTTGAACCGGTGAAACCAAGGGTCACTGGTGAGCGCTCTAACCGTTGACCCACGGCGGCCCCTAGCCCATAGGAAGTTTGAGGGATGATCTTCCTCGGCGAGCACAAGTTTTCGGAGAAAGGATGACTGAAACGCAGCCGTAGCTGTAGTTCAAGTCCAAATCGGTATTTGCCTATTGTAGTGAGAAAGGCTTGCAACGGGGCGCAGGGTACGTAAAAGAAAGCCTTTTCGAAACAAATTTAAAATGTCTGTAATTGAAAGGTCTGGAGAAAACAACAAGGAAGACAATTTCCAGCCGTAATCGAGTTAGTGGCGTCATTCAATTCAGGGCAGAGAGAGAGAGAGACTTTTCGTGGAGGTATGACATGTGGAGAGACAGGTTGGTCAAGTGTTATTTGCGCTCAAAATTGTGTTTCACTGTGTAAACACCAGGCATCTTTGGATTAATATTTCGCTTTTTTCTGGATTTTAAGGTGCACTGACTTACCTGGATTCCCCTGACCCTTCAATGAAGAAACAAGCAGCAAAGATCGTGAAAACTGTCCTTCGTTCATTATTGTTATTGATTGTTACGAATGTTCTGCATGTGAAGTTCACACGTACGATTCCTTTTTTTCTTCTAACTCTGACGTGTCAAATAGAATGCCATTATATCAGTGGACTGTCTGCGAAGACACAGAGAACCAGAGCTCGCTGCGTTTAGAAACGGAGAAGAACCTCTGGCCTTGCGAGACTGGACGAAACCCGTCAGCATGTCTATCTGGACAGGGATCGATCCTCTGCGATAGTCACTAATGTTCGCTACCATATCGCACGAAGATGGGTTTCCACATGTGTAAACGATTCCACCCACACTAAAATTAAGAATTCGGCATCCTATGGAAAGTCCACATAGAGTATGGATATACAACAAGCATACTTTGTATAGTAGAAAGTAAAGCAAATGCTTCTTGCCATAAATATATCAAGTGGCAACATTGGAGCAACTGTATAAAGTTCACGTGCCCGACCTTTTGCTGAGGTCTTCATCCTCACCCTCATTTGGCATCTAGGTGCATTGCATGAGCTCACGAGAAGCCTCACGTGCCATAGAGATAAAGAGAGGAGTGGAGTGGGAGGCGGACAGTGAGACATCTGACACAGCTGCTCGCCTTCTGCAGTCCTGACCTGCGACTTCGCACGGAGCATACAATTCCATTTCCTTACATATTACTTGCTTGTTGTACGACCTTGGCCGCAAAGATCAGTCAAGTCAAAACTCCCAGAAAATGGCTGGTCTTGTACTTGATAGACGACGAGTTTTGTCACATGGAGGAAAATACTTTCATTCGCGGCAAGCACCACTGGAATGCATCCCAAACACGCAGCGAAAGCGTTCTAATATTGCACTACTTCCATTTCTGATGGGGCACAAGGGCATCTCATGTAATTGTGTATTTTATTTTTCTCATAGCAAGTGGAGAGCACTACGCTTGAATTGAATCTCGATCAGTAAGAGAGGCTCCACTCCCTTATTAGCATGTGCAAACAACTTGTTTTCTAACCATTCATATATGGAAGAAATTAAAGGTCAAACAAACTATTAATACAGAGCGAGTGTAGCTCAACAGCTTTGCATTCGGGAGAACCTGGGTTCGATTAACAGCGGTCAACGATCCTGACTGAGATTTTCCTACGGTATCTCCTGTGAATGACGGGATGGTGCAATTAACTTAGGTCCTGGACGACTTCTCTCTCCATCCCTATCCCGACCTGAGTGGTGCCTAAAGGCCATAAAATAAATCTTAAAAAATACGAACCTTATTTGTGAAATAAAGATACAAAGTATTGTACTGACTCGATGATGGGTCTAAAGCTCTGGAGTTAGGCCAATGTTAGAATTCGACAATAGTTAAGCATCATCATCACTGTATAGCAAGAAGTGGAAAATGTTAAAACTTTGTATCTTTTCAGTAATGGTGATGCTGACGAAAACGAAAATAAAAGCAAAGTTTGCATTTCTTTCCTCATTAATATACATGGGGTGATTTAATATAATAGAGCATCAATTTTCTATACGAAGGTTGAGTTTTCTATGCCTCTGGGGCTGATCTCGACTCAATTCTACATCCACATCGTCCGGTTCAAGCCGAGTCCGACACAAAATCGGACCGGACCGGCCGGATCAAGTCAGGAAAGTGGGCAGCGAATTAACTCATTCACTATTCCGGCCAGTCTAGCCCAATTTTTGGTCTGGCTCGGATAGAGCTGGACGGTGTATATATATAAAAGGCCGGACCTTTAAACTCTAATTGAAAGGACACCAAAACACCTAGTAATATCCATCTAATATGTTACAGCAGTGACTACCTGAGAGGGGGGAAATGTCTCAGATCATAGTATACCGTATGTGACGTCTGTTAATAACCAAGACCTGAGAGAAATTTGAAAAAGTAACGAAAGCTATTCGATTTGACCACAGGGTGAAATCAAAAACCATTCTCCTCCAAAAATATCGGATTGCGAAAAGAGCTGAACATATTCATTTTCGCTACTTGATTTTGGTACTTTAAAAAAACATTTCCAACTCTCTGCATTTATACATGGAACGTAAAAATGAACATTATTTAAAATACTGATTAAATTATTTATGCTTAGAATGTGTAAAGTTTTCTTTGATTATTCCAAAACGTAATTTTCTGGAATTAAGCCTCTTTTAAAACATACTATTTAAGTTAAAACTGATCGAATTTGTTTAAATTACTAGTAGAAACATTAAGGTACAAAGGCAAGATCCCTGTTCTGTAATGTTGCAGGAAAATTAAAAAGAACTTCATTAAAAGTTTAATCTGGGGTGTTTACAGTTTTCGTCTTGCCCATTTCAGTACACTTACCTATAGTTTGAGTTAAATGCGTATCAAAACCTACTTCCATGATATTGTTTGTTTTTAAAATCAAAATTCCATTTCCACAACTAGTCCTTTCTTTTTGCTGAATTAATTTCCAGTACAAGAAGAAAGAGTGAAGATACTAATCAAAAGAAGTCGAAAATATTTATATTTTGGTTTGTTTATTAACGTGGAATGTCTCCAGCTGTTGTAGATCTTTTGAAGAAATGTTTTCTACTGTGAAGGCAAATTGTGGCGTTGTATATTATTATAAGTTAGTCCAATCTCTGAAGAAGGCCTTACGACTGTTTTGATACAAAGGGAATTGTTTCTATGTGATGTGCATGTATGTTTTGAAACGGGTATATTAAAGGGTAGCGTGCTTAACCTAATCAAAGCTAATAAAGGAGCACAATCTAATTCAGCTAAGCATATGACGCTGATCTTATACATGTACTTAATCTAGTCCTTTTGCACTTTTGAACTAAAAAAAAAGTAATTAGTTCCTACATTGACAGTAACTCGGTGCTCTAATCAACATTTGAGATTTTACGCATGATATGAAGACGTTGATCTACATGTTTATTAATCTGGGGATTTGCAAGCTCTTTTTTAATTCCTTGTCAAAATTTAATTCTTACTGTATTTTCCTCCCTTTGTAATAACTTAAACTATTTGTCCACCTATTTTCTAGGTTTCTAGTGTATATTTACCTGTTTATTTTCATGATTCTTTAGTACCTATAAAATTTGAATGGTTGTTTTAATTCGGTCTACCACATCTATCCTGCTTACTTTCAAAATTGTAATATCTGCCATCTTTCAATACTTGTCAAAAATCGAAAAACTGAGAGGAAGGAGTGAAAATATTCATACTCTTAACAAATCTTACCAGTTTCTATACTCATGGGTGTAGGCAAACTGATCCTTATTCAGTTTCCGGTGTGCATACGGCGCTCCCCGGTGTAAGGAACTAATCTGCAATCATGACTGAAGTTGATCAAGGTGAAACCACTGTTGTAAATTACGGTGACAGCCATTACATCATATGATATAATGCTCCGAGGTTGAGGGAGTCAATGAATGACTTCAGAATGTTATGTATGTCATGTGGTTCATTTGCACAATAAACTTGTTTTTTTAAACCATATCGAACGAAACAAAAAAGGAAAAAAATCACAAACGGAAGTATTATCAGTTTTTATTATTATTATCTTCTTTGGTGTAGCAGAATGTACTTACCATTTCAGCATCCACACATTTGAAACCAGATAGAAAGTATGATTTATGTCTTTTTGTGGTTTACTATCTAACCCTACTGTTTATGGACATCGCAAATTCATTGCCGCAGTAACAAATGTTCGCCACTGAATCCTACCCTGGGCAGGACCACTCCAGTTTTCATCACGACTACCTAACCCTCCAAGATCTCGCCTAATACTGTCATCCGAAACAAGGTTCAGTCTTCCTCTCCGGCTATAACCTTCGCTTCTCCCCTATCCGAGCTTCGCTTTTTCCTCCTCCATAATCTGGATTCATCTCATCCCGTCCTGGTTTCATTATTCTTATATTTTCAGGCGATTCGTACAGGCTGTGTAGTTCTTCGTTATGCAATCTTTCCATTCTCCACTCACCTTATTCCCTTTCGGCCCGCATATCTTTCCCAAAATCTTACATTCGAACACTCGTAGTTTTGCCATGATCGTACTACAACTTTCGTAACCATCCAGCATTACCATCGGAATAACCATCCGGTATATTTTCAACTTTCTTGATACTGATAGAGAAGTTTCTGGACTGAATAAAAGCGTAAGTGCCCGATGGTTAGAGGCTTTTTATTTCCTCCTTGAGCTCGTTTTTTGCTCTCAATTATTTAAACTTTTTTATTATCGCGATTCTGTATCATTTGTTCCCTTCTTCTTCAGTGTTTCGGCTTTTAATCAGATATTTTGTTTCGAAGTTTAAAATGATATTCTGCTGTACTGACTGTAGATTCCATTTTAATAATAGTAATTGATTATTGTTTTCATTCTTACCTATCAACTGTGACTGCATACTATACAACCCATTTACTCTATTAACAAGCTGGAACTGCTGAGAAACCTTCGACACCATCCTCCACATTCGAACCTCCCAGCAAAGTAGCATAAAAATCATTAGCATGACCAGCAATGGAAGTCCAAAACGGACTGTAGGTTCTGGAACTTTGGTTTCGGTATGAGTTTTCCAACATGCAGCTTCTCAAATAGATTCAAAGATTTCTTTTAAACCA
Organism: Lepisma saccharinum; assembly: GCA_022664845.1. Lineage (NCBI taxonomy): Eukaryota > Metazoa > Arthropoda > Insecta > Zygentoma > Lepismatidae > Lepisma > Lepisma saccharinum. The sequence continues at coordinate 25,525 of JAGDQP010019702.1, read as the reverse complement.
AAGACAAGCAGCGTCGTCAACTATCAGTGGCTTCTTTGTCGAGCCACAGACGGCATTCAAATGCAGAATGGTGTTCGTTCATTTGCGCAGAACACAGAACAATACTTGGCGATTTTTCTGCAAAATGTGGTCCAATTAGAAACAGTCTTGAACTCATTGAATGCACTGATCGCGATCTTCTTTCTTTAAGTGATTTACCAATGTATCAAATTAAGGTGTAGCCTTCCGTCAGTTTTAGCGAAGACTTTTTCTTCGCACAAAGAATAGTTCTCGTAAACTGAAGGTGTTGTTACGCACAGTATTTACTGAATAGGTACACTTATTCCAGAAGCAAATTTCTTAAATAAATACTGGATTGTTTATTCCAAATTTTAACATCCTTAAAAACTAATAAAACAAAGCTACGAAATACAAGAATCTTCGGAGCTAAGAATACACAGAATATCAACTATTATAGATATGGTATGGGTAGTTTGTGTAAAAATGGTGTAGAGCTAATTCAACTACCGTGCCCGATTACCAGTCACTCAAATTTGTTTAATCGGGTCGGACGAGGAAAGAGATATTCAAACTCCTCCATTTCCAGCTGCCGATTCGTAGACATTCATAGTTAATATATAGCCATCGCTTGACGAGCTGATTTTTGCATACTGTTTTCATTAATCCACGGGCGTGCGCACTCGTTCACTCTTGATCGCCTTCCTTGTTAACCAACTAGTGTCAAAGGAATCTCCATTACGCTCAACGCGCAAGATCGGAATGAATGGACAGGTATCAGCTTCCTTTCCAGGACCTGTCGCTCTTACAACCCTAATTATTATGATGATGAGTAGGATAATGGGCAGAAGATACATTTCACTCCCGTGCTTCTTGTATGCTCCTCCTCCCTGCTGGGATTTAAAAGGCGAAGGCTTGTACTGATGAAAATATATGAAAGAAGCCGTAAAAGTGGACAAACCAGCTCAATATATCCTACCTCCCTACGAAACCCACACGACGGATGTGTTCTGCGGGTTATATACAACGCAGGATGCATATATTTTATTTCCAATTATTAAAATTGCCTACTACAAAAGTAGTAACACTCCAATCTGATCCTACCCACTTGATTCTGACCAGGGGTAAGGTTTGCAACTAGTTACTTACAAAATGGAAAATCAGAATAATAGAATAATGATCAAGTCATCTTGGCTGAGTAATTTCAAACTGTAGTCAAAATGAAATTTATTAAAAGAAAATTGCCGAACTTTCCATTACTTGTGTACAATGTTGCAAAAGTACTTCTGTTTTTCTGCCCTCCACAGAAAAAAAAATGTAGCAAAGCAAGGGAAAATAGAGACAGGGCTCAACTGCCAAACACGAATCTTCCCTCCTACTCTCCCTGTTCCGCAACATATGAAAACAATCTGACAGAATCACAACTCTTGTTTTCTCTCGTCTGCCGCCCATAGCTGCTCAGATAGAATGAATGAAGAGCGTCTGAGAGGTCAGGGCAGAGTGGATGCGTGTCATGGGAAATGATGGGTTAATTGGAGAAAATGGACATCAAAGGGGCAGCAGGGTCAGTTGCAGGATCAATCGGTCAGACTGCCTCAAGGAAAGATGCTGCCACTTTCTCTCTCTCCTTTCTTTTCTTTTGTTTTGCAATGATGCGGCAAACAACCACGTCCTCCTCTCACATACAAGGAGAACACAGACAGAGGGAGACAGAGGAGGAGAGATGTGATGGAAAGCCCGGCCCGGCATTGTTTTTACAATACAATGGCGTCATAAATCTGTTCTCTTTGCTCCGCAAGGCTTCGGACAAAAAGCCGAACACACAACGCAGTGTTGACAAATCCTGTTTTCGATCTGAGTCTAAAACAAATAAAAATCCCACGAAGTAATAAGAGCTGATCAGATTACCATCAAGTAATGGTAATGTATAAATAAATATAGGCCTACATCTCGCTATCAATAAATAGCGCGCCATACCAGAATATGGTTCAATGCAAACGTCATTTTCCAGATGAAATGAAATCTGGGTGCCCAGAAGAAAGCATAACCGAACTCAAGGTTTCTTCTGGGCACCATTTATCAGGACACCCTTCTTCTCCGCTCCTTTTATTTCGGTTTAATCATTTGTACGAGAAAACGCGCCTTTATCAGTTGTCAAACATGATTAAACGCTTACTTCGTTATTTTCTCTTTACTTTTATAACAGTGTAAACGTTAAAAGCGTGTTATTTGTATATAACACGGTACTAACATCATCATCTAAAACAGAAAAGGCTCAGAACACGAAAGACACGCACTTCAATGATCACCATCTGAAATTACAGTCGAAATGTCCTGAGAACAGTCCCAGCGGTCGACCATCCTGAGTGAGGTTAGTTAATCCAGGGATTTTCCTCAGTCACACCAAGCCAATGAAGGGATGATATCTGCAAACTAAGCTCTGATCTGCTTCCTTCCAACATCCTCCCCCATCCTATCCCGATCTGAGCCTGAGATGCATAAAAGCCATAAATAGAATTCAATCCAATACAACCTCCATTTGGAAACTGATCTTTTCCCCCTTTTCAACATTTCATCAACTAACTGTAACCATTGAAAAAAACAAGTACGAAATTAAACTCTGGGCACCTTTATGGTTAAGAAAAGTTACTCTCTCGGCTGACCGAGACACACTATAAGTTTTGGATTGAACCATTAGATTTTTCTCTTCGACTAGACCCTACAACAGGGAGCTGGAAATTTTCCAGCCAAAGAGCTACTCTTCGAATATGGTGAGCTACCACTGAAGATAGAACGAAAGTTATTTGATAAATTCTACTAGTTTGCCAAATAGTAAAGTTAACCTTGCGCGAGCTACCGGTAGCTCGCGATCAACGGTTTGCCGACTCCTTCCCAAAAACGTTTAGAAGTAACCAGTTACGCCTAACGCCCTAATGTTAGACACAAGAAACTGTGGGCTAGTCTGTTATTGGCGAGGACTCGCTAAAAACTCAGGAAGCTTTAACGAAGTCAGTTGAAATAACCTATATAGACTTTTTATTGTGCCATTCGCTTCCTTCTCTAGTGGGCCCTAGAGCCATTTACACCTGTCTGGTATTGTCTCAGATCTTATGTTATAGAAACAGATAAAAGAAAAAAAAACTAAAAAAATAAGTGAAATTTAAGAACATTCATGTCTCAACGTGGATTCAATCCCGATAATGTTTCTTATAATTCCAAGCATGCTGCGCAAAACTAACACACAACTACAAACGTATCAGTATAGTTGTTTCGCAAAGAAAGGTTACATTATAAGTAAAACGTTGGAAATATCCTTCGAAACACGTACCTCCGCATGCCACAGAGAGGAAAGAAGTTAGAAATTACAACAAGGATGAACTTAGTAAGTTGGATACACTAATCACACTGCTACTGATGTCTTCCGTTGCTTAGCAACATCTCTCCTTCTCTGTTACTGACTACCATCCTACCAATGAGTTGGGCAACCTCAAAATAATATTTCTAGATTTGGAGAACTCATGCAGAAAAGGGGAAAAGTACATTCAAACATTCTCTGTATTTTAGGAAAATTAAAAGCAAAATGAGCTGCCGCATACCGCACAGGATCTTTTTTTTTAGTCTTCTTTTTATTGTTATTAACAATTGTGTTAATCACTAGATAGTCAGCAACTTTCCAAAATGAGGATCGATGTAAAACTCGTAAGTAATGAATGTCTTACGTAATGCATCATGATTCGCATCTGATCTCAGTCTAAGATATTCATCCATGTGAAAGTAAAACATGAGAAATCACTGAAAAATGGATCCATAAAGCTAAGGCAGTTCGGATAACAGAGAAAGAGCTGCTGCAAAATCTTATAAACGAAATTCCAAATCTGTATGTATGTCTGCTACACAAATCCACACCCATGGACAAATCTCCACAGAACTCTGTATGTTCCTGATATGACCAGAAGAGACCGCACATACTGTATGGCCCCTCTTACGAAATCCACACAATATCTACATCGTTTGAGGCATGGATATGGATACGGAAGACGAAAAGCTGTAACTAACTAATAGTAAGATGGTTTACCAAGAAGGAAAACTTTCGTTTGCCCCAACCCAAAAATGCAGGCGTATGAACTACTACAATCTATACGATAAAACTTTGGTAAACTTTATTTCTATATGGGCCAGTCTAGTAACTGTTGACTTTGGCCCGTCACAATTATCCGTCACGTTCTAGTTAAAATCAACAACACCCATGCCGAGACTCGAACCCGGGACCTTCGAGTCATTGGCCTAACGCATTACAATCTATACGAATGAAGTGCAAAAGCAATTCTGGCTCAAGTATAGATTCTATGTATACCCCCGGTCAAGAACAAAGTAACTGTAACGATGTTAGGTATTAATGTTATCGTTGTTTGTTCGTAGTTGCAAGCACAAGTGAAGCGACGATACTATCAGTGAATTTACTGTTGTTAATATACTGCGTAATGCGTTTAATATGTGTTTTTATTACATTTAATAAACGTTGTAATGTGGGAAAGTAATGTATTTATGAATGTAACATTCGTATATCACTATTTTCTCCATTTTCTTACCAGTAAATTGGAAGCTGATTTTGGAATAGCCTTTGTATAAATATTGTATTCACATTTTGTAATTTATGTTGAGAACTTGAATCACATTTTAATCTCTCAAATACCCATTATTTTTATGATGTCTTTCATTTCTTCATAATCCAAAACATGGAAGTCCTAAAGTTGAGAGGGAAAATAACCAAGAACTTATCTCAGAAACCAGCTTTCGTCGTCAATTATTCAACTGCCACTTAATTATTAAGCCTTTCATCCCAGCTCGGAAGGATAACAAGAGGCAAAGCACAAAATTGTCCGTTAATGACAAGGTAAATTATGACAAAAGCCGAGACGCAAAAGGTTCGGACGGTAGTTAACATCTCGAGCGCTAATCACGTCTGCATGAAAATTACATAAGGCACGAGTGACAAAACCTAAAATGAAAGAGGGAGAACTGATGTCAGAAGGAGACACTCAAGGGAAGCTAAAAATCAATGATGAAGCACCATCAAGGCAAAAGAGAGAGACAGAGTTTTCTCTCTTGCGGTGCTGCAAAATGAGTAGATTCCACTAATTATTACTCCAAACGAAGACACATTTTCGTAGAATTACAAGCACTACTCGTTTAATGCAAATCATTATCCATGAAAGTACTGACAAAGAAACAATGTGAGCTTGCCCTTTGTACTTTAGTACACTCCGTAAATTCCCTAATTATGTTATATCCACAGTGATTTTCCCTTGAACTGCGATTACCAGAAGATAAAACGACTTTACTCTTTCAATGTACCAAAAACGCTTTACTTTAAGAGTACTCTTTGGTGATTTTAATCTTTAACCACCTCTCTGTCGACGTTTGTTGGAAAATAAATAAGCCTTACCACAACAACAAATGTATAGCTGTTATATAGTACGTATTAAACTAGGGGGGAAAAAAGGGAAGATTACAAACAGAACAACTGGCATATTTGTGGATATAAACTTGTTCAATCGACGATAATTTTATAACCGTATTCGACAATAATTTAACGAAAGAGTTTTACCTACAGCTTTTGATCCTTTTTACCAAATAATGAAAAGAAAAATCGTTTTCAAGATATCAAATAAAAAAAGAAGTGAAGATATTAACTCTCTTCTGTAATATAGAATAAAAATCAAATTTCACTCAACGGATCACTTCCAGCTTCACTAGATGTAACTATTCGGAATTTGATGTTTGATCTTTCTTATTTGACGAGGTTAAATAAGAAATTAACGTTTCCTATTCTATTTCTCATTATTTATTAACCCAGAAAGAAAGTAGCGCACAGATACGTTATACGGTATTTCTCAACGTAGTCACAGTTTTTTTATTACTATTATTTTTTTACTTGTCTACGTGGGCAATGTCTTTTTCAACACCACTGCGATAAAAGTCAGGGCTTTGCATACGGCAGTTGTCACGAGCTGCGGATTCCACATCGGTGTCTGTTTGGGACAGCTTCCCAAGCAGACGCCCATACACAATATTCCATGTAGTCCCAAGAGAAATGTGGAATGTCTCCCGCATGTCTTTCAACCGCAGACATCGGTTGCCACAAGTCGCTGCTTCCATCAGTGGCACCAAATCGTCCGTTGATTACGGCAACCGTGGTCTGGCTGATCATCCGTCCGTCCGCTGGCATCAATGCCTACAATGGCATCGTCTCCGCACACGGAAACAACATTTTGCTGAATCTGGTAAGACCGTTGGCGCATAGAAACCGAATAACGCCACGGATTTTCTCCTGTGTGTACTGGTGTTATTGACTCATTGCTGTAGGCCATCTTGTCTTTTCCTCAACCCGTTCCCGACTGAGACCTGCACTACATGATACAATCACGTTACCGACAGCATGGAATTACCAGCAATAAAAAACAAAAGGAATGTTCATTATTTCTGACTTACCCTCGTATTATAAAAAAATAAGTTCGTTTCTTGGTATACGTACTAGGAAAGGACAAAAATCCAAACACCGGATATCCGGATGACACATTATCGAGTATCCCTTTAAGTAAAGTCGGATAATTCGGGTGGTAGATATCTAGAAAACGGATAAAATAAGCAATCTACAGGAACTACGTGAGAATATATCGAATAAATATTCCGTTGCCTTCTATGTCAGCACGAAGTGTTTGTTGCCTGAAGTGTGCACGAAGGACTTTTCATTAAATGTTGGACGTTTTCAGATGTTTCACCTTGTAATACTTTGATTCTCTATAGGTTGTACGCTATTTGAAAGCAGCTCTCTGCAGCTGAACTATGGTTAAATAAGCTGATTATCTCAGAAAGTGTTCCACCACAAGTGGCTAAGTGACTGAAAAGCAATATTGGTGGTTGGGAATTTCGTTGTTCTTTTTTCTTTTATCTTTATTTCCCAAGATTCCACAGCCATCTCTGATATTCTGGCTTCTCCCTCTGATCGAGTACTGCTTGTGCTTTCAGGCGAAAGAAAACGGCTTCGCCGCTTCCCCCTCGTTTCCTCCTGAACCCCTTCAAGTTCCGACAAATCGATACTTGAACGTAAAAAGGAAAAGAAGAAGTTTTTCCATAAGGAAGAAAGCAATCTGCTGCCAGCACCAGAAAAAGGACAAAGAAACGAAAAACGAAGGATACAACTAACGCCACTCTGTTTGCTGGAATCTCTTTCTAAAAGAAAGAAACACAGAAGTGAGTTTGAGTAACGGAGGGAAGGAGGGGATACAAGAAGTGAAGGAGCTGCTGACACAAATTCTTTAAAGATTACGAAATGTACAAAACAAATGAAGAGACTGTAATTCTTCTCAGTAATTTTCCAACCCAGAGCACACACTAAACCTATACTTTAGAAGAAATTATAAAATCGCGTTAAAAGATAAACATCAAGTACACAATTCCAACTATCTTTTATGAGTTCTATCCTCTGCATTAGGAAAGTAAATATTACTCGAATGGTTATCCTAATAACTGTTTGTTTATCTGAACAATGGAACAAACACAACATGTCCGAAAACTTGACAACACATAACATGCTAATAATTCAGACAAGTGAATTTGTAGACGCTATTCGGAAAATTAACTTTTTTTCTCTCTTCTTATGTGCCATGTCTAACTTAATTGTGCAACTTGGTTTTGTTTCTATCCTGGCAAGTTTTAAATCTTGTTTGCTTACAAGGGAAGTTCGGATATCCTTAATGAGCGATTCTTAATATTAAAAGATTGTTATGTGGTTAATATATGTACACCATTTTAGCACGCGCTGACACGTAATTAGCAAGTTATAGACAATCAAAGTTTGAGCATTACATCCAGGATAATGGCGATGAAACGGAACAAAATTCAATTAATGAAATAAAAGAATAATTCATTGGACAATAGTGAAAACCGAAATAAGTTTCTGTCTTGAAAAACTGATTGAAATAGGCGTGACACTATCAACAACGAATGAACAATGATGACATTTCAGGGCATTCACGTGAATGTTGAACTATTTGTAAAACACTCACACATTTCATATTTAAGAGCAGTACATTGAACAACACTTCTTGACACTGACTCACAATGTTGTAAATCACATCCAAATACAAAACGAATTATTACGAATTTCAGAGAATGAAAAGATAGTGGATTCGTTACGTACCAAATTTCAAATATTCCGACGAAAGGTGGTGAATCGAAAGCGTATATCGAGAATACAGCTCGTGGCGCATGATATGAAATGACCATATAAATAGGACCTAACGTAACACTCAAATCGACTATTTGAAATGTCAACATAAGTCAAAACTGATGTACGTTTCCACTGTTGTCCAATGAACTATTCTTTATCTTCATTCATTGAAATTTCTTCTGTTTAATCTCAATTAACCTGACTGTAATGTCCAAATTTTGATTATCCATAACTTTCTTACAACTTGTCAGCGCGTTTTGACCAGTCTCCTCCACGTTTAGACGGTCTGACCGAGAGCATAGGATGGAGAAGAGTCCTCGTGTTGTCAAGAGGAATATTATTAATTTATTTATTTAATAGTCTTCAGATACATCCCAATTCGTCCATTTTGCACCGGATAAATTAACAATATGTTATCTCATGGTATTAACACGACTCCAAATGCTTCGAATGAGAAGCTTATACCAGTTCATATAAATAAAAGCAGCTTTACAACGTGTAACAATAAACAAATAAAACTAGACGAACGACTGTATAATTTATGACTTATAATCTAAAACAAGCAAGTTTTAAATCACTGAGCAAAGATTCTAATATGTGCGGTGAAACATATTACCGGTTGCTAAGACGAAGGGCAGATATTATCTAAATTCCAAACCACAGACTGAAGGGGAGGAAGAAAAAATCCACAAAATCCTATTAATATTGCAACGGCAATATTACGAAGCGCGGTATCTCTCAGTTTAAAACAGGAAATTTGCCCGCAGAACTACTAGAAAATTCCGCTTGCAGAGTTGCTAAAACTACAGTTGGGAGAGAGAGCAGAGCTGATGCCATAAGCAGAAGTACACGAGCTCTAATTTTGATCCAGGGGAAGAAAGAAGGGAGAGAGAGGATGCATGGCATGGAAATCCCTTTTAGAATCCTGAACACGTGAGAAATTTTTAATACCTCGGTTTGTTTTCTTGCTACTCGTGGTGACTGCGGAAGGAAGCTGTGTCAAGCTACGCGAAGGAAAGGGGGCGCTCAATGTTGCCAGATTCATTATTTTTCTCCACTATATTTATTCTTATTCACACGCCCATTTCCAACACTGATATCAAGCTATTTTTTCTTTTCTTAAAAAAATCAATTTATCTCCCGCACAGTTTTCTTCCGTAATTACCTAACGCCGCCTCTGGGAACGAACGGCTTTGAGACAAGACAGGGATGGACGAGGTTTTATTACTTTTTCCTTCTAATAAAAATACGCAAAAGGAAGCGTATAGTGTAAACTTTGGACGAACCCAATGACAATGTTGCAGTGCGCATAATGAAAATACCGTGACGTGGAAAAAACTATACAATAACAAAATAGAAGTGGACTTGCCTGCCAGCTTCGAAGACAGACAACGGCCAGATAAATCGACAGTCCGAAATCCAAATCAATTTTTCTCTGCCTGCTTTGGTTGAGTGCGTTACAGACAAACACAACAACAACAACAAATAATAATAATAATAATAATAATAATAATCAATGATTAAGAAACAACCAACAATTTCGCGAAGGTCGCTAAGAAATGTGGGAGAATATTTTAGTACTGACAAAACATGTTTCAGAATTTACACTTTCAGCCAGGCGCTAGGAAAAAGGTCTGGAAAAATGTTTAAATTTTCGAAACTTTTACAGATAACATGTGACATTTTGTTAATAGAGTCTCAAGACCCTACCGTAGGCACACTTACCTATATGTACCAAATTGTGCAGTAGTGAATTTTCTGGCATCCAATACATTTTGCGGAGGCGAAAATGCGCTTGGTTTCTATGACACACAATCTAAAAAATTCGCACAAACCCACTAATTATCCATTTTTACACAAGGAACATAGCACACAATACCACTATCAATATTTTTAGAAGGCCAACCAAATAACTGAAGAAGTTAAAAATACAACGGCGTAATAAACACGAATAAAAATTGATGGTCTCTAGGTGGAACAAGAGATCGAAGTAAACTCTGACATCATTGCCAATGCTTCAGATTGGGGAAATATGCTCCAGACAACGGTATGTAAAAATTAACGACCATGACGCGATATAGCGTCAGTCGGTTTCTAGATAACTGAAGCAACCGTCGATATATCGCGTCGACTGAGTTGAACGTGTTAAGAATAACAACTGCCGAAGAAAGGACAAAAGGAAAATACCTGCATCTTGTTGGACAATGGTGAATCAAACTGATTAGGTGATTATTGAATTAATGATGATGATTATTCTACCTAAGATTACTACTTTGTGAAACAAATGTCCACTAAAGCAGATGCCATAAGCAGAATAATCCAGAGCTGAAGGTCACCGCGTATGGCTTTAGACCCGGTCTAACCCGGAGGACAAAGCGAAGTTTTTAATTATTTCCTAGTGTTTGGACGGGGTTCCTTTCAGCGGTGATCAGGACTGGAGATGTTACCCCAAGAGCGTAAAAATTACGACGCCTGATTTCCCAGTTAATTATATTTCCCAGACCGAGTCAATCACGTCTGGTTTTGGACTGGATCACCAGAAGTCAGCCGGTTTCAGCTCTTGAATAATCCCCTTGACTTTTTCATTTCCTGGCTGTTATTCTGGGTCATAAATTGGACTCAAGTAAATGGTATATGAACCATGAACCGTCCTAATTTTGATACCAATCTCAAAATCAGCCAAGATATTTATCACAGTTTGATCGACTGATTGACTAGTGTCTTTAAGTGTTTATATCATCATTATTTTACTTCTGACAAGGGAATGGTACGTCAGATCATATCGAAGCAGACCTTGAAACTCCGTACATAGGTAGGTCATCCAGAAAAAGGGTAGCATCCAGGAAATCGGATGCCAGTTCCAAATGCTAGACTATGAAATCCATGACGGAACATCGGGAAAAGGCGCGGTTCCGCGAGTCTCGCTCGGGTGTTTGCTCCGGCAAGAAGGGATGTGGGCTAGTTATGTACAATATTTCTGCATGTTCCAGATGCACGCAGGTAGCATCTTGCGGAAGGCACGGCGCAGAAGTGAGGATCAACAGTCAGCTGAGTAACACGTGCCATAGTCTCAGTGTCACTTCCTCACACCACGAACATCGAATAAGTGTTCTGGTGTCACATTTGTCTTCTCCACAGTTCTGCTGTTTTAGGTCCACGCAATATTTTGCGGACACTACAAATTTTGATGGCTGTTCCGAAATGTATGTAGTACCATCCCAACATTTGGCAGGTGTTACCGAGGAAAACCTGTCAGGATGGACGGCACTGGAATCGACCCCATGTCTTCCCGATTGATAAGTTAACGCTCGACAAACTTAGCCACGCCGATTGGTTCAATGGCCTTGCAGTTTCAACTTGCAGAAGCAATTTTCGACTTTGATTCAATGGCCGTGCAATTCAAACTGGTAGCTGACATTTTGTGTGCTAATCTATTTGTGGATGACCTCCATGTGTAGTAAGTTTGAAGTTAGGTTTCCATATGATCTGACGTACCATGCCATTGTAAGAAATGTAGAGTTGCAACTGCTGTAAATATGGCGTTACTACAAAAGTCGCAAAAATAGAGTACGATTGACCTCCGATTTTCTTTTGTCTGGATTATAACAAAAGACACATTTTATTCTACAATGGTACGAAATTTCCTAGATCTGCTAACACGAGGTTAAGTCAGTGACGACATCGTTTTTCCCTTAGGTTTGATGTATTGTGAAAATCTACGATGGTAAATAGTTTCACGGCTTACGTTCCTTATTCTCGGCAGTCGAACATGAAAGTTTCCTTCGCAGGAACTGGGAAGACTTACCATACATTTGCACATACAGCACCAAGGTACATTTTCTCTGCTTTAGTGTTCCAAAGATGATCAGGAACACAACTTTGTTTTCATTGAAATTTTATATTTGTCCACTTTACATAGGCCACAGATTGTCCATATTTCAAGATACATTCCCACGTTTGCTTGGTGGAACTGACAAAACCTATCTAAGTCAAAATGGCAAATAGAAGTAGGATTTGAACCTACGTTGCCTCCTTAACGTCGATTCTTTACCGTGTAATATAAAGCACGGAATTTGGGTAAAGATTTTTTTGTACGTTGATGTGCTCACGGCATCGAACCCCACTTACGTATTTTCGTGGATTTTATGCGTGAGGTTGCTACTTCAAACATAAAGTAAAATAAACTTCAGTAGAAGCAGTTCGTAACAGAAATACGCATTTCTATAAATAAAAAAGAATATACACCCAGCCTCGTGGTCTAGTGGATACGGTCGCAGATTTCATATCAGGACTGGAATGATTCACCAATTACAGCAGTTTGTTGGCCAGCCAGCCAGGTTTTCCCCAATGTTCACAAGGCATCTGACCGAATGATATCTGTACAGCCCTGGCCGCTAACATCGCCTTTCGTTTTCTCGGAAATGTTTGTCAAGGGACGTCAACCCTCAGCTTTGTGACGGGCTTACATCATACACACCTATTCAGCCTATATGGTAAATAAAATACG
>JAGDQP010019702.1:494-12688 GCA_022664845.1 Lepisma saccharinum | reverse complement strand
GCTTACATCATACACACCTATTCAGCCTATATGGTAAATAAAATACGTAAAAAAGTTATACTAATAATGAAATATGTCCATTTAATCAACCTCTGCATTTGTCGGAAGAAAATACTCCAACAAACAAGTGAATTAAAACAAAAATGGGTGTGACGACCATATCAGAGAACCGCCTCTGCGAAGCTACAAGCAACAGGACGTCACACCAGAACCAAATCTGTTGGAAGGAAGTCAACTGAGTAGCTTATTTGGGCAAGCCAATACCAAAAGAGTGATGTCTTTAGAAGTAAGAAGTAAATGAATGTTAACGAGTAATTTTTAACGAAGTTTCAACTACACTCAATTAACACCGAACGCCCGCTAGAACTTCTTTTGACAAGTATATATACACGTATTTTATTAAACAAGTCTTCTCATGTTAAGGCCGTGAATAACACCGTGGTAACTCTATAATAATACTAATAAAAGGAAAGACATGACTCTTCATTCTCTTTCAACGCTTGCTTCTCATATTCTAGTCACAAGACCAGTTAGACAACTATGTCTCGTCTCGATTGAATTATTCTTCCAAGATCATTTTTATTGAGTCAACACTGCTAACCTTTTCTGTAAGTGAACACTACTCACTTAGCATAATTGATTAGTGAAAAAATAAAAAAAAACAGAATGAGATCCCATGTAGTATTAAGTACATTCACTTCGTGAACATCGTTACCAGTAAGATGAGTAAAATTTCTGCTCGTGATATCTACAGCTATCATACTTCCATTACAACTTTTATCTACTTTTTACTTACTCTATAGCTTACGGATCTCGCAAGTTCATCGCCGCAGTAACAAAACGTTCTCCATAGGATTCTATCCTGAGCAAGACAAAGCCAGTTTTCATCACAAATCCCTTCTAAAATTTTTCCCCCCAACGTCATCTCGGTCTTCCTTTTCCTCGGTTTACAACTTTAATCTACAGGCTAAATAAAACTTCGCGCCCACATGTTATTTCAAGCAGACTGTAAGACAAAAATACTCTTCAAAATTTCCTACGATGCACAAGGTAGCACAGTCTGGCGGCAGTTTTTCAACTGTTGACACTAGATTACGCTTTTGTAGACTATTATGTCAACCAAATTTCTGCTTCCTGAGCTGATAAAATTATTTCTGGCTCCATCTTTTTCTTCCCTAAGATTGATTCCAGGTCCAAATTTGAAGGCTAGAAGTCTAAGGTGCCATTTAGTGCAGCACAAGTGCAAAACGTTTCACCACTAGATACAAGCTGGTATTTGCTTCACAGTGTCGCCATTTTAACGTTCTTTTGCCCTCCATATATCGAAAACCATGAATCGGGAGAGAAAAAAAATTGCAAAGTAGTTTTGGCTTCGAATCTCTCAAGGAATAACACTGCAATCTCCGCGGCCACGTTTCGTTGTCCCTGTATACTGTCCCTTACAGGTATAGGAAATCTATGAAACATTACTAATAGTATTAGTAATACGGATGACTCTGCGCTGATACCGTTTCACATAAATAGTTAAGTAACACTCCCTGCAATAACACCAACCCAGCTTGATGAATTTTCGACTTACTGAATTGGGCACAAATACACTATTTTTTAAAGCATAAAGAATACTACGATGCATGGATTTAATATCACTATATGTAATTTGTACTGCGTTTAGTAGTATAAATATACCTTAATACCCTACGTCTTTCTTCCTGAAACAGCATTTGAAGTGTTGCGGTTTCCAGTAAATATAAAATGCATCAATCAACAATATAAATTTGATCAAATACTTAAAGTATTTGAAATGGTACTACGAAAACGGTGCACCAATTCTGGGACTGTATGCGCATTTATCACACACAAACTTCAACCATTATGTTTCAGATCATTTGTTCCTTGTATTTATGGAAGTAAAAACATGAAAGCGTGTTCTGTAAGTTCACATGCTATTCATCTCATTGATTCAGAATTTATTTGCTGATGTAAATAAAAAAAAAAGAGAGAGAGAGAGAAAGAAAAACTGTACATACTCAATCACTATACAGTAAAACCTCTATTTAATAGAAACACTCGGGATCGGATATATCATTTGTTTGAACTTAATGTCGCATTATTATAATGTATTGCTGTATATTGACAGCTGATTGGGTTTTTAAAACCTCTCTAAGACGGGCATCCCTCTTAAGTGGAAACCTTTTCCGGTCCCGAGTGTCCGTTACAAAGAGTTTGCACTGTATATAGATCAGGAGAAAAAAATCTGCTGTGTTAAAAAAATAAAATAAGTGTATACTCTTCTTAAAATATTTCAAGCGAGGTAATTATTATTGCAGCACGCAAAGTATACAGCACTTGCAAAGAGCAAGAGTAACTTAGCTGAAACTTATTTCACTCCCCAGGAACAGTCTGCATTGAACTGAATTTATTTACGTATCTATGGCTCAGACTGGGATAGGGTAGGGGGGGGGGGGGGTGCGGGAAGGGGGCGGAAAAGGCCTACGTTGAAGGTTACCACTGCGACACTTGCCTCGTGTGACTGAGGGAAAAAAACCTGGAAGAACCTCAGTCAGGATGGTCGGCTACTGGTATCGAACCCAGGACCTCCCGAACACGAAGCTGACACTCTACCAACTGAAGTACGGCCGCTCGGTGTCTGCATTACATGTACACACATCCGAACAAAACCAAACACATATTCTGAGGGACGAGAAACACGTTTTACATTCGAAGGAAAAATAACGATGATAAAGAATCATTTCCCAGTAACAACAAACCTTTACCTTACATTTAAACACTTTGATCAAATCTGATGGCACAAAATTAGTTAACATTTTCTTTTCTCAGTCATGACTCTGCATCTGATTCACACTTACTTTTTTTTTTTTAATGCGAAATACATTTTGATTTTGCGAAAGAACATCATGGCATTTTCGCAAAAATGCGAAAGAGAATCTATGAGAGGAGAGATTCACAAGAAGTAATGTACTATCTTTGTTTTTAGTCTTTATCCTCATCATCCGAAAGCGGCAGGATCTTCAAGACAAATTTGACTCTGTCGAGGCATTTATCAACACGTCATAACGACTTCTTAACACCTCCCTGTGTTCAGCTTCTAAATATAAAATTTATTCGCGGAGAAAGCGTGTCCGTCTGTCCGTAATGTAGGGTAGCGCCTGAACGAAAATAACTTCAGACTTTAAACGAGTTATCAGGCAGTTTAAAATTTGATGATGCTATGGTATCTTTGCGCTACACATGTACCCAGTCTCTGAAACAGGGTAACGTCTATTAAGGAAGTAGGTAGAGATAAACTGTAATAACAATAATAATAATAAATCGTTAATAATTTATTATTATTATTACTTAAAAATGCTAGATAAAGCAATCAATCTTAGATTCTTCTAAAGAAACTTTCGAAATACTAAATTTTTGAACAATTTTTCGCAAAATTGTGAACATATTTGAAATATCAGGTTAAACCCTGGACATACTGTTCTATTAAACCTAAATTAAAAACTACATGCAATCCATTGCTATGATTTAATAAATAAACTTGTGGTATTTAGTTGGTAAACATGCAATAGGTTATTGAACAAAAGCAACTAAAGGAATTCTTTGTTAGAGAAAACACGTAGGAGCTTTCGTACACATGAGCCTTTCTTCTCTGTTACGGAGAGTTCATCAACTCCTTGCGTTAATTCTGTCTACGTCATTTTTTTTTATTTTTTATAAGTGTTGACTTGATGTAGGCCTTATTCTTTAAGAGGAGAAAGAATCATTCCATCTAAGTTGTGTGTCTTTTCTTTAACTGTTAGAACGAAACAATCGTTACTTTAAGAACCGCCAAAGATAGCCTGGTAACTTAAAAATCATGGCGAAAAAAATTGTAATGTAGCATTTTTACATTTTCTTACGAGTTTCATCTTTCCTTCAAGTATCTGTGAAGTAGTATAATAGGGATATGAAGTGTGCAAAGGTAATAAAAGCGAGGACAGCAATGGCGAATGAACACTCAAGAAGACGAATCTTACTTTGGATAGATGAACAACGATTTAAGAAGCTGACGAACAGTTACATTTAATCACTCGGTTCGATAACTTTCTCCATAGATGGCCCTGCTGTCAATTTTTCTATAGGCTCATTAAATAACAGCGCCTCTATCTTTAAAAGGAATATGAGGGGAAGCGTCAAATTTACGGAAAAGAGAAATATGGACATGAATCATAAAATCAGCATGACACGGAAGTTATAAAAGACGAGTAGATTACACACACAGTCTTGCAGAACTCAGTTTTTCAAGCACAAATTCGACATTCACATTGATTACTAACGTATTATACTAAGTCAGTCTAGGATTCATATTTACAGAAAGTAAATACGAGAAGCTTAGCTTTCGATTTAGTAGTGGGATAGCCAACTAACATTCTGTCGTAACATAATTTATGTAAGCCGTCTCGAAGACTTCTATTCTATTATATCCAATTTTCTTGGGTAACTAATTTGAACTTTCTAGCATATTTTACGTACTAAAAAACAGAATTGAAAGAGGGTTACTTTTGCTGACCAGGTCCGAAACTTGACCCGATCTGGGAAATTTCACCTGGGAATTTCCGGCGTCGTATTTATTGTGATCTGGTCGTAACGTCTCTGGTCCCGGTCACCCTGAAAGAAACACTGTTCAAAAACAAAGAAATAACCGGAAACTCTGCTTTGCCCACCGGGCAGGCTGGGTCCCAATCATAGACCCGGTGACCCGTTTCAGCTCTGGTTTAAAGGTATCCGTTCGTGCATTCCCTCCTTCCAGGAGAGGCCTCATCCAGTAGTGGATTGAATATGGCTGTGAATTATTACTCGTAATGGAGCTGTAGACATGTAAAAAGAAAGGAACAATACTAAATCCTTTCCATTCTTGGCTCCATATTCACTTCATTTCGAAAACACTAATAAATCAATTAACAGGCACTCACCAGTCTGAAGTATTATCGGATCATTCGAGATACGAAACGTCAGAATGCTTTTAATCTCTCTTCCCCCTCCACACAACATACATAGTGTGTGTGTGTGTGTTTCTGAGAGAAAGGTCTAGAGAAGGACGAATATGAAAAACACAGATGAACCTGCACCCCTCAAAGTAATTGGATCGAAAGTTTTATTATGCTTTTAATTTCTTGATCTGACAACACTGATTTCCACGACTACGTGTTTACCAGAGCAAAGGAGATGGGAGGGGGTTTACTTCAGGGCTCGCCTCTTCATTACCGTGGTAATGCCGCTAAGCCGGGAGCTTTATCACAGAGCCTCGACCGGGATCAGAGCGTTTCCTCTCAACTTCCCCCGGAAATGGATTACTTCACCGCAGAGGACAACGCCAGGATTAATGGAACGACGACAGGGAGCGCCATGACAAAATCGATTGTTCCTATTATAACTGTAACCCTTCAGCAAAGTAGATTATTCCTGTAGTCTCAGCGCTCTCAAACAATCCCATCAAAGGAAGTCCTTTCTCATATCTTCTGTGTTAAGTAGAAAAAATAAATGCAGCGTAGTTAGTCACGATGAGGGGTGTTCGTATAAAAGTGACTTCGATACAAAAGCCTCCTGCTTCATTTTTAAAGGATAGGACGGGGCGGGGGGTTAATTTCAGTACACAAAAGAATCAGTAGAGGAAAAGCTAAAGCAGAAAAAAATGTGAATTTAAATCCCTAATAATCCGTAATTCTTTCCTCTACGATGTTTTTGTTCCCTGAAGGTGTATGTTCTGTTTAAGTCAAAGGAGAAAGATTTGAAATTTTCATCCTTTTACAGAAAACTGAAGTCAAAAATGCCATTTCCCGTAAGTCAGAAAAGCAAAAAGAAAAGGAAGATAGAATTACTTTCAATGGAAAAGAACCAACCGTAGTTAACAGTTTCGCTGCCATTGGATATAATTATTAGTAAACTACGTAAATACTCTTTACCGTAAGAACTGCAGCATTTTGCCTATTTCTTTCGTCGTATTTTTTTAGTTTACATTAACACGCTAAAGTGGTATCTGCGGCCTGAGACCATCAGAAGTTCGGTGTTTAAAGTGGATGAGAGAATCCTTACCGGAACGGTATTGTTATTGACCAAAAAAAAAGTCACTATTGCAATTCCTTCTAGGATTCCTATATACGCCTTTACTCTGAAAACCTAGATAAATCATTACTAGTACTATTACCTCTGCCCTGCCGTACATTCTACGTTAAAGTCCATCCACTAGAGCTTGAATAAACGTGCTTGGATTTATTGTGATCCTCTCATCCATTACTCCTTTTGAAGAGCATAGCCTGATTGACAGATACAGTACATTGGGATGGTAATACAGGATATGTTTTCACGCTCATCCTGACAGTGTATTTTACTATGAATCTTCGAGCTTCAGGAAGGGATACATTGCTACGTTTTTCATTTCTTCCTAAATGTCGCATATACGGGTAAGGTTTTCCACAAAACCTGAGGATAACTTACTTTTCTGAAAAATATTTTCATACGCAAAGTGGGGAAGGAGAATTAGCTGTTTCTAAATTCTCACTATTCGATGTGATGTGTGGCTACGCTATATTTAATTTCAGATCAAAAATTATTTATTTTTGGACGTTATAAAAAGATGGTCTTGTGACTATCTTCAATCAAGAAAACGCTGCTTTCTGACAAGGCTCATTTTGCTACAATCAGAAAAGGACTATAGCGTTGCACGAACACCGCTCTTATTTATTCTTACAGGAACACCGTTCCGGTTCTATATTTCTTACCGCACGCAGTTCCGGTTCGGCTCACTTTAAACATTGCAGAAGTTTGGTTCTATTTTGTCCCCCGACGAGCACTATTTTGGAGACGGTAAGGTAGCGGCCACTGCATTGTCTACAAATAATCTAGGCATTCACCTATTAACACTGAGGGGAAACTGCCAGGATTGCCGGCACCAGCACTCAAATTTGTTTACCTCCATTCCTCTCCGAGAAATGTGTTCGTCAAGAGATATCATTCCTCAAATATGATACGACAGACTTAGGCCATTATTCCCTGCTCAACCCATAAATGAAATGTAAATGAAACAAGCAAGATATTTTAGTAGTACCCGATAATCAAACCTGCACAATTTCCTCTAAATTAGGGTCAACTATTGCAAAATCAATTGAATCCTCAACTTTAATCCATTAGACCAGGGTTTCTCAACGTGGGGGTCGCGGGTTGTATGCAAGGGGGTTGCGAAGGAAATTTAAATTATTCATTTATCTAGGTTTTGTAGGTTAAGACTAATAAATGTCAAAGAAGGAATTTTATCTTGCTTACTGTTTTTTTTTATAATTACTAAAGATAATGTAATTTGCTGAATAGTTTTTGGATAATATAATTAGGATATTTAGCATTATATACAATAAATCAACTGTCATACTTTTGTGGGTCGCCGGCTAAAAGTGATAGTAAAAGGGGATTGCATGATGAAAAAGGTTGAGACATGCTGCATTAGACGATATAAGTGTAATACTAATTTCAATTACCATTCTAGGTTCTGTTATACATACGAGAAAATACCATGATTATCTGATGGTATTTTCCTTTCAATGTGAATTGTTCCCAATACCTATAGCCACAACAATAACATACAAATAATAATTTAAAAAAAAGTGAGGCTTACTTACATATACTGGGCTACGTTCAGAACTATTCCAACTGCTACTACATCTATGAATCGTTTACTTACCTAAAAAAAAAAAGAAGTATCATTAATAATAATAGTACATTTCAATTTACAATAGTACAATTTAGTACATGCTTAATCAAGTGGTTAGATCTCGCTTCCAGTGGGAGCGGTCCCCGCTCTAAATATTCAGTGTTGAACTATCATTGTGAAGCCGTGTGGAGAGCTAAGAAAAAAAAAGTTGCAGATTCCGGTTTCAAAAACTGAACACAGCAGCATTTAGGAGTCTGTGTGAGTGGCTACGCGACACTCACTATTAATACAGCTAATTAATGGTAAACAAATCTATTAGAAGAAATGTTACTTGTAATCTTGAAAATACATGAAAAAGAAAAATGTAGAGATTTAAGGAAGATACAAATAAATATATTATTTCAATGACCGTACTTGATGGAAATGATCATCTACGCGTTTTGCTGTCGCAATATTTACAAATAATTGACTGGAATTTATTGGGAAGCGATTGTAGTTATGCATTTTTGTCTTAGGACCCCAACTGCAAACTTTTTTCTTTTTAACGGATATGGGACAGGGGGTTTCTTGCTTGTGTACTGCAATTAATAACTGAAAAGTCTGAAAATAATATGATGGTAGGTTTCACCAACTTTCGCTAAGAATTTAGCGAATTTGATGTATTTCAAAGCTCTTACAGTTACTTACCGATTCATCAATTCTTAACGAAATGGCTGATCTGCCACCTCTACGTTAGCTCGTATCTTGAATTTTTCATTCATTTTTTAAAACCTAACATTTATTGCAGATGATGTCACACAAGGAAAACAACTCATTCAGTTTTCTTCCGACATGTAATTACACACGCGCCACCTATCCAATAGATGACATTTCTTTCCCTCCCTAGCTGACTGTCAGCCATTATCATCTTTTAAGATATTTCAATACCAAAACGTAATTTATTTGCATTTCCATTCCATTTATTTTTAAATTCTCCTTCGTGACTTCTTTGACAGGTTGCCTTATTTCCTCCCTGCTTTCACTGTTTCCATCATTCATTCGTTTGTTGCGCGTGACAAACGTTGACGACATTCACAGGAATTTACCCTATTTCCTCCCAAAGGGAGAAGGGGTGATTGGAAGGTTTTACTGGTATAACTGTCAATCACGGGCTCTGTCTCCTCCTCCTGTCGCGTGCAGGAAGCTGTCGGATTTCCTTTTCTCAACAGACATCTTACATAACATGACAAACCGTCAACAAAATCGAACAAAGTCTCCGAGTGTGTGTGTGTACGAGAGTGCGATCGAATTCTCCCGTAGTCTATCTTCTGCCAAACACAAACTGACTGTAGGTGGCCTCTTCTTAGAAGTCCAGTAACAAGTTTATAAATCTGCATCGCAAAGTATTAAACTAACTCTATGGCTTACGGAGCTCGTAAGTTAATCGTCGCAGTAACAAACGTTCGCTATTGGATTCTATACCGGGCAAGATCAACCCAGTTTTCACCTTTCCAAAAAGTTCCTTCTAATATTGTTATCCCAACGGCGTCACCGTCTTCCCAACGTCCTCTTTCCCTCCGCCTTACCAACCACGATAGAATGTAATCTTCGTCTTCTTTCCCATCCGAGTTACCTGGCGCACCCATCTTAGCCGTCCTGATTTCATTATTCTTATAATATTCGGGTGAATCATACAGTATGTTGAGTTCGGCCCGTATATGTCTTTTTAAAAAAAAGTGTTCTAGACTGTTACAACAGTAACTTAGGCGTAGGTCTGTCGTTAATAATTTGTGTATAAAGTGCGTAGAATTTGAAGGACAGGGCGCATCATGAAATTGGGGCTAAGCACCTCAATACTAATAAAAACCGGGCTTTAAAACTGTCAAATATTTAAATTCAAAGCCTGTCCTGTAATTTTGTTCTGTTACCACTGAGCATGACAAGTTAAATATCGTTGTTGCGCCGGCAAAATCTCGTAAGAAACTATTTTCGAAAGTTTTTTCTGTTATAGTGTTCAGAAAAATTCTATCTTCTGTTTGGCCGAAGCTCGTAACCATTAAATTATCAGTTAGAACATTTTACAATTCCAAAGTATCACAAACTTTCGTGTTCAAATGAATTTTTATAACACTTAAGGATAATCTAAAGCAACGATCTCCAACAAAAGATGGCACCACTATCTCCCTATATGTTTAATGTATTTTCACTGTTACACGAGATTTCCTTGCTGCTCCTACAAATTCAAGAATTGAGTTCAACTTTCAGGGAAGAAAGTTCATAACCAATTCAAGAGCATGATCGATGCCGATTTTTTATTTTCTTTTTTGTTCATTGTTGAAAGAGCTTCATTGTTATAGGTTTCGATATTCACAACAACAATGAACGAAAACTAAAATAAAAAATCGGCATCGATCATGCTCTTGAATTGGTTATGAACTTTCTTCCCTGAAAGTTTGAACTCTCTAAGCTTGAATTTGTAGGAGCAGCAAGGAAATTTTGTGCAACGATAAGAATACATTAGACATATACGGAGATAGTGCTGCCATCTTTTGTTGGAGATCGTTGCTTTAGATTATCCTTAATTGCGCTTTCTCAACATTTGTTTTTAAATTGTAACTGCTAAGAGGTTTATCCAGCGCAACGACGATATGTTACTGGCAATAGCGTTTGTAGTAAGTAATGTGTTACTTCACGGGAAAATATTTAAATTAAAGAATCTGTAAAACTGAAATTATTATGAATAATAATTAATATTAGATATATCAAGTAGAGTTATTTTACGAGGACTTATCATGTTTATGTAATCGTAACGTTTACCTTTCAAAAGCATCTATTACCCTTCCCTATATTCGTGTAGGTGCCATTGTCTTGCTTTCGGATTCGCATCGAGTGCATTCTTATGGAAGAACAATGTTTAGAAACAAATCGAATCAGATTTGTTCCTAACTCTAATTGTTCCATGGGAGTAACCTTGAAGCGAATAAATTTCATTTTCAATTCAATTCAATCATAATGATCAAGAATTAACAATCAAGCAGTCTATAGTATCAATCTACCGGTTTCACTTCCAAAAACATTAATGACTCAAACCTACACAAATATGTGGGCGATTTTATCAAGTTACGACCTAATCAACACAAAGGTGCGGACGCCATTTTGTAAAACTGGAAAAAGATATCATTACAAAATCGCAAGTAGGCTAATAACAATTAGGGAGCAAGATTCCACAGAAAATTAAAGTGAACACAAATATATTCGGCACTTTTGTTTCAGGGCGGAAAAGGATTTGTACAAGATGGAACGTTCTGTCATGGTTTTGTTCTTTATTGAATGAATATAAAACAAAACAAAAATGTTTAAAATGTTGTCAAGGCAGGAGATCATGCTGCTTTTTCACACCTTTTGTCCGACTTCAGATGTGGAAAGAAGCTGCAGGTTTACTTCATTTACGCAATATTTTCCGATGGCTGGTCCCTCAAGGTGTCCTTGCCGCCGCGGTCGCCAGAAATTTTAGTTACGACATTGCCAATAGATAAGATTCAGAAGACCTCTTTCAATCGGACTGTACGGGTAGACAACTAAAGCATTTTGCGATTGTCTGTTGGGAGTGAAGATGTAGTTTATATTGCTTCTAGTCCGAACCTTGGTTCTCACTATATCATACTAACAAATATTAACAACTCGCTGTATAAAAATATTCACACATGCATCACGAGCTGCTCTTTTTGCTTATCATAATTTTGTTACCAAGAAAGCAAATAGTTAAGATAAAAAAAAAAGTATGCGTAATATGCAATGCATACGAGTTAGTATTAAAGTGGCAACACTGTGAGAAACTCATCTCCCTTTTCTGTTGTCCCCATGGCAACAGGCAGGGCCGGAAGGAAGGGCGGAAGTAGCTATAAGATTTGTGGTGGCAGCAGGTGAAGAGCTGTTCGAGTCACACGCCAGCGGATTACCGCCCACAAGTGGCATAATGCCTTCGCTTGACTTGGAAAACTTCACTTCCTTCTTCTTCTTCTTTTTCTTCAGATTGTCTCTGAAACTGTCTCGCTTCGCCTTTTGTACAGGCGAAAACAGGAGGAAACAAACGTAACCGAAGAAGTCTCACAATGTATTATGAAGCCAGAACATGTGTGTGCATATTGGATTACGCTTAAAACAGATTCAGCAAGAAAATAAATGAAATTAACTCCGAATCAATTCTTTCTTCTACAACCACAAATTCACGCTCAGCAATTAGAACTGCATGCATTCACTGGAATGACAAAAATAGCTACAGCACTTCGGTGTTTGCTTTTTTTTTCTACTAACTTTAAGAATAGTCAGTGTATCATGAAGAACAGTAGTTCTTCGAGTGAAGCTCACAAACACGGCTGTTAGCGGCACTCACATATATACAGTTAGGATCTAGCGAACTATAAGCCCGAGTTTGATGCTTGAACTTGCATTGTTCTTTGCCATACTAGAATCCAGAAGAAAAAAAAATGATTCGGTAGGACCTCCTAGGGCGGTTCGAAAAAAA